>JAQZBX010097900.1:0-11638 GCA_029593785.1 Cabassous unicinctus | reverse complement strand
AAGAGTCTTGTAATTTTAACTTTCCGAGACAGTTCTCCAGCCTTCTCTGGCAGCCCCCTCCCTTTTCCCAGCTGGGAAATATTTCCTCTCCCCTCTGAATCCTCGACAATCAGTCCGGTTCTGGTTCTGTCATCGCGATTTCTCTCTTTTGTCCCTCTCTCCTCTCGGTGGTGTGCAGTCTTCCCCTGCTGTCCTAAACCCTAGAAGATCTATTTTGGGTCTGTTTCAGCCTGTTCTCTACCTATTTTTCTGGAGAAGAGATTCCTGTGTGTTACTAGTCAGCCATCTTCCCGGAAGTCTCCGATACTTTTCTTATATGACAGGAAAAATATTTTTTGAGATTTTTAACTTTTGTTTTCTTTACATATTGACCCCTTCCCTTATTCAAGAAAACCCTTATCAGTATTCAGAGAAAAGTTACTATTCTCCTGGCTCCTGTGTGAACCAAAACCTAAACTCATAAGAAAGTATGCTAAGTGCTTCTGGGAGAAATACACAAAAATTAAGCAGGAATTTCCTTCAAAGGATCTAAAAGAGCAGAGCTAATGGCCTTTTATTTACCAAGTAGAGTCCCTGGGAGGAAGTAAGACCATAGGAAAAAATTGTATGTCTGGGTAGATAGGCAGCTGTGGACAGCCTTACTGAAATTCACATGCTCCATATAGGCAAGGAAGCAGCAGAAAGATGCCTTTTCTTCTACTCATGTCAGGGAAGTAGGATAGATGAAGGCTGAATCTAAAGGAGATATGTGGATAGGAACAAGGGACATCTAAGCTGTGACTTATGAGGACCATGCCTAAGGATGTGTCAGCTGATATTCATGGAGACAGAAGACTGAAGGACAAAATAGCCACCAACTCTACCATCCAATGCCTTAACTCCATTGGAGCTTCCTAGAACTTAAGACAAACCTTGGGAAATGAAAACCCCAAACTGACTACATTTCCACCCCATAGCAGGATATAAGCCATAAAGAGAAATAAAGTAGAATAATAGAAAAATAAAGCTATTTTGTCATCATTTCATTTTCTAAACTGAGATTCATACATGTTATTGCATTGCTTTATATTTTGGGACAATGTATTCCCAAACATAACTATATCAACTAAAATCTGTTTGGATAATCTAAGACACTTGTTTGTGCTGATAATTACTAATAATTATTGAGCACTTCCCAGGTGCCTACACAGTGCTAAAGACTTTACCTTAATTATTATATTTAATATTTGTAATAACCCCAAATGGTAGAATCTCATTTTTGGTACTTTATAGATGAGAAAATCTAGGCATTTAGAGGATAAAAGTCTTTCCCATACAGGCTTTATAAAGGTATTTCATACTATTTGTGGTGATCACTTCTTTTGAGGAACTATTTAGATGGGGTATCTATGCCAGAATGAGTTCCTCTTGGGATTCCAAAATAACTACACAATATGCAAAGACAAGATCATTATTAAGTAGCTTTTGTAAATTGTTCATTAGCATGGAAAGGACCTACTAAAATTAGAAAAGCTATTGGATGAATACAGATTACAGATTCTATTCTTGTTCTACTTTTATTTGAAAGCAAAAATGAGGCCAATTTGAACCAGAAACTGTGCCAGGTACTTGGGTTAACAATAGCACCGTCTCCAAATAAACCTGGCCATGGTGGGGTTGTTAGGAGACTTGCTGTCAAGAGACTATCTAGATTTAATTTATAAATCTCAGCTTTCAGAACTTGAAACAGTACCAAAAATCATTTCAGAAAGCCATTGCTTTCAGACAAGCAGGGCACTGCTATCATATTTCTATTGATGAGGCAATGAAGACTCTGATTGATCAAGGACTAGAATGGGGATTAATTATTTTGCTTCTTAATTTTGTACTCTTTCCACAGTACCAATTTGTCCCTCATTTACTCCAGAATAGAATGATTTCTTTTATGAAAAACTCTTTAGAGGATTCATATTACATGAGATGATAAAAATCAGAGATTGGAGGAATTGTACTACTGTTTATGGGCATTTGTTTTAAACACAATGAAATACCTGCCAGGGTGGCTAAAATCATCAACCCATAGAGCTGTAAAGGCTTTAGGATCCTTCAGTTCAGGATGCTACAAAAGACAGATTACATGGAATTTTAGTAAGTATTCTACCTAAAAAGTTTGTGTGGTCAACTTTTTTTTGTTGTGTAAACAATGATAAACGCATTCCTTTATTGGAGAAAGACTTTATTGTACTTGATATACTGACAGTCACCCAAGTGGGGGCTGTAGTGTGCAGTGAACCCTGCTTTATATAATCCTATCTTTTCTGAGTGAGAATCATCTCTCTGAACCAGTATTTCTTGAAGTAGGCACACTTATTAGAACCAATGTCTCCTTTTGCAGTTGAGGAAACTGAGGCATAGAGAGGGGAAAGACCCTGAGTCACAGAGAGATGGCAGCAATTACAGACACAGGTCTACTGATTCCACTGTTCTTTCCAAATGCAAAATATAAAAAGACGGTAGTAAATGGTGAAAATTAGGGTCATTCTTAGGGAGATGTTTGGCCTGGGGCAGACAAGTAATTCAATCTGTACCTTGCCAGCATTTCTGTGTAGTGGAAGTTAGGCTTGATTAATGAGCAGATGGGTACATGTTAGCAGTGACAGCCCCACTAGTTTTGTATAGTTGAGTGTATAGATTATCAGCTGGTAGAACCATCTCCTTTTCTATGAGGGGCCAATTTCTCTGAGTGGCAGCCTATTTGCCAGCAGGGGGTAGTAGGAGAATGTGTTGAGTGAACCAATCTTAGGGTTTGAGGCAATTGGCTCCATTTGCTATACCTAGAGCATGACAATGATAGGAATTCCCATTTAATTGAGAAAATTATCAGAATAGAGATTATGAATTGGTGATGGCATGTTAGGCAAAGAGGAAGCTATAAGAGTTAAAATTAATAGTGGGATATCTCTAAAACCTACTTCCCAGGAGAGTTCAATGAATCTTCTTATACTGATTATTTTTCCTTGACTATTAACTTGGGCAGAGGATTTAAAAGATATCCTTGCAAACTTCTCTTCTGAGAACAGCTATGCCCCAGACTTTTGAACTATTTAGATTTCCTTTACATTAAAGCTTCCTGGGAACACTTTATCTCATGTCAGATAACATCTATGATCATATTCATATTTTCTTATATAATAGAGGCCTCAAATATAGGTGTCAGCTCTAATTTGTGATGCAATTAGTTCACATCCTCTTAGCTACCATAGATAGGTACTAAAACCATAAAATTATCCCATGGGGTCAAATAGTAATGCAAGCACATCAATATTTTGTCAGAAAATGGTCTGTGGTAGTTCTTCAAAAACCTTGACAATTAAGAGATAATCACCTATGAATCCTTCTTTTCTCTTTATAATCATTATGAACCGATGAATTGAACCCAAATTCTCTTAATTCTTCTTAAAGTTTCCTTTGAGAGCAAGAGGGTCTACATATTTAATATCCATAGTGTAAATCAGTTCTCGTTGGGGTTTCTCACCTGGACCCTGTCTGAGGTAATCCATGGTTTCTGAAAAATGCAGTGCAGTAGATGCTAGAGGCAAATAAATACACTTTCTTCAAACCTGGTATCTTAGATTGGAATCCCTAGCAGAACCTGAGGCAGGGATTCTTGCACAAGTGAAAATGAGAACTCTTGTTGGAGTGAGGGAAGTAGAATGGCAGAGGAGAAGAAGCTAAGCAAGATGTAGTGTCAGCTGAAGTCTAGATTCAGTCTGATCCCATGGGGATCTCTGTAGCAAGAACGACACCACAGAATTGTCTCATATTGAGGCTAGGGAGGCTTTTTATATCCTCATACCAGTCAGTTAATTACTGTAGGCCTCCCTGGGGGAAGTTGTAACCTCCCAACCATTTCTGGGTGAGGTGGCTAGGACAGCAATTCTCTGGAGAAGGATGAAGCAGCTTGGGGGTTGTTGCATTAGTCCAGTAAAGGGGATCTGGGTCGGTCACCAAGAACATATGTTATACATGACAGACCCATTGTCCTGAATCTCTACTTCCCTTCTTATTCTGCTGACCTCAGCTCAGCTAGCTAGAAAGAATCATAAAGTTACTAAATGTTGTACTCCCCTGAGTCCAGAAAAAAGACCCAACTCTTAATAGTCAGTTCCTTCCTACATGCTGACCCATCTAACTCAAACATCAACTGGAGTTCCTCTCTTTGAATTCCAAAACTTACCCTCATATTGTCAAGCCTTGAAACCCCTTTATCTTCTCTAGGTTTATCAACTCTTTACTACATCTACAAGAGTTTTTACTCAACACCCAGATTTGGTGGTTATGTCCTGGTAGGGCAGTGTATTATTTATCAGTTGGTCTCTAATAAATTATCCCAAAACATAGTGGCTTAAAACAACAATAAACATTTATTTTCTTACACTTTTTCAGTGGACATGGCTAGGTTGTTTTGGCTCAGGCTTTTGTTCATTTGTTTGACATGAGTTTCATTCAAATTCAGATGTTGGTTGGAGCTTCAGTCATTTGAAAGCTTGGTTGGGGATGAAGCATTGCTTCAAAGGTAGCCTAGTCACATGCTAGCAATTTGTTCCTGGCTGTTGGTGGGAGGTCTCCATTACTCTCATGTGATTCTCTCCATAGGGCTGCTTGAGTGTCCTCACAACATGGCAGATAGCATCCCCATAGAGAGTAATCCAAGACAAGAAGGTGAATACGCAATGACTCTTTTATTCCTTGAATGTTAGCCATTATGATATTTATTATTATCTGTTGCAATTCTTACTCTTTTGATTTTTAAAGTAGTTTTATTGAGATATATTCACATACCATACAATCTAACCAAAGTGTACAAACAATGGCTTTTCGTATAATCACAGTGTTATGCATTCATCACCACAAAAAAAATTTTAGAACAATGTCATTATTCCAAAAAGAAAAACTCCACACTTCATTAGCAATTACTTCTCAATCCCTCTATCCTTCTCCAGGCCTACATAACCACTAATCTAATTCCATTTTTATTAATTGATTTATATTTATATTTTATATAAATGGAATCATACAATATGTAGTGTTTTGTGTCTGGTTTCTTTCACTTAGCATAATGTGTTTTCTTTTGCCTGCTATTAACATCTTGTAACATTAATATATATAACATTCGTTCAATTTCAAATAAAAACAGTCTTATATATGCAATATTACCCATATTCATATTTCACATGAAGTTTTACTATGTTATATAGTCTCATGTTACATTTTTAACTTTCCTTTTAGTATATTCCTTTAGCAATATACATGACCTTAGACTTTCCCTTTCAACCACTGTCAAACCCATATGACACTGCTAGTTACAAGCATTATGTTGTGCTTTCACCTTTTCTATTCATTTCCAAAGATTAACACACAACCTTTTGCAATGACTTTCATGACCTGCCCTCAGAAGTCACACATTGCCATCTTCATCAATTGGTCACACACACCAGCTCTGATTCACTGTGGGAGGAGACGTCACAAAAGTATGAGTAGCAGTAGGTGAGGGTCATTGAGGGCCATCCTGGAGCCTAGCCATATAGCTATACTCCCTCTCCAAATTTCCCTATCTTCCTACTGAACCTGTTTGGAAAGAATATGATGGCTCCTTATCTCTGCCCATAATTTCTTCATTATGTATCTTTGATATTTCTTAAGACTCCTTCTTGAATTGAGCCATGTAGGATGTGAAAACAAGTTCACTTGAACTAATCAAATTTAGCAGTTTCTACACTTTCTAATATTTTAGGAGTTGGTGGCTGTTTTAGTCTGCTAGGCTGCTGAAAACAATATACCAAAAATGGGTTGCCTTTTACAATGGGAATTTATTATCTTACAAGCTTACCATTTCAAGGCTGAGAAAAATATCCAAACCAAGGCATCATCAGACAATACTTTCTCCCCAGAGACGAGCTGCTGATGATCCTGGACTCCTCTGTCACATATCACATGGCAAGGCACATGGCCATGTCTGCTGGTCTCTCCCTTCTCTTCTAGCTTTCACTCCTTTCAGCTTCTGGTTCCATGGCTTTCTCTCTTCCTCTCTCTGTATTAATTCCCTTTATAAAGGACTCCAATAAGAGGATTAAGACCCACCCTGGGCCATACTTTATCTAAAGTAACCTAATCAAAAGGTTCTACTTATAATAGGTTTATACCTACAGGAATGGATTAGCTTTAGGAACATTAATTTTTGGGGTCCCTACAACTTCAAGCCATCACAGTGGCCAAGTCCAGATTCTCCTAATCTTCATATTATATAATCTTCAATTATGCATACTTCCACCCTTCATCTTCTCCTGGAGAGTCTTCATTTACAAAGCATATCCTTCTGTTCTCTCCCTGAGTATTCTGTCATCTATTCCAGTGCTTTGTCTACTCAATCACAGATATTCCAAAATGAAATCTCCTTTCCCCAATGTGGCAACCCTGAGGTATGCTTGTATTTGAGGCTGAGTTGGAATTGCAAAATTAGGCAACCTGGCAGGGGGAAAGCTAGAACTAGATGTTGGAGAGGCCCAACCTCTGAAGCTTCTTTCTACTATGTCAAGTTGAAAGTGATTTTTGCTTTCAAGGTGCTTGGGTCCCAGAGTTTTTTCGTTCTGAATATACAGACAGAAGCACTACACAAAGGTTTAAAAAGGCTCTCTGTTTATCCATTTAGGGGGTTGAGATATTGTTGAGAATTTGGCTAAGCCTGATCACTCAATTGTCTGTTGGCTTCATTCTCTTTACACTTTGACAATGCTTTTCATGTGTTTTGAGACAGAAAATCTCTGTTCACCTGACATAGGCAATATTCCTAACCCTGGACTCCTGCTGGCTGTCTTATGTGTGCCATTGGTCATTGGAGGAAATGGAAGAAAGACTATAAGTGGCTCAAAACAAATTTACTACTAGATATAAAGCACATTCCTCCTTACGAGTGGTTTACAAGGAGCACATTATGGGAAAGGGCTTTATGTTAATCATCTCTCATCCTTAACAAGTGGTGAGTCATCTGTGAGGTTACATTATCCTACTGTTCCGAAACCTCTGTTAGCTATCATTGCCTGTCAGATAAAATCCATATTTCTTGTGTTGGCATTTTATGTCTTCCAGTTGGCCTTTGGGTGTCAGAACATTTATTAATCTAATCTCCCTTCCTCCTTTCCCCAATGGCTCATTTATACAGTGGTACCTTGGTACTCATGGTTAATTGATTCTGGGAGGCGCGATGCGTACAAAAAACGAGCACCAAACAAATTTTTCCCGTAAGGAATAATGTAAATAAATTTAATGCCTTCCCAAACCAAAGACAATGCACATTTTTGAAGCAATATGTAAAAAAATCAGGTTGTATATCATTACTTTACTTGAGAAATAAACCTAAAAATTAATAAATACTTAGATTAAGTAAAATAAAAACCTCACTTTGCCTTACTTAGAATAGTCCATGGCCTAATGGGATGGTGGGAGGAGAGTGGTGAGGAGGAGAGTTTACATGGAGTGTTGCTTGGAAGAAGAGTCCCCCTCCAAATGAACATCGGGCACTTGCACTTCAGGTGTTCTTTCTCTTTTCTGCCTTTTTTTCAACTTGCACCACAGGCTCTGACATACTCTTTGTCACTTTCACTAAAAACTCATACAATGACGACTGCTTCTGTCTTCTTTTCAGAATTCCTTGAAAGTGTGAAATTGTTTGGTCATTCAATAAATTCACATTTCTGCTTGTCAGAGCTTTGTCTGGATGATACTTCTCCACAAAGTTTTGAACTTCTGCCCATTTCTTTTTATCAAAGAACTGGGGACATCCTCCCTTATCTCCTCCTCACCTGAAGAAATCTCTTCATTCACCTCTTGTTGCTACTTCCGTAGTTCCTGCAGCTCCTCAGTGCTGAGCTCATCATGATGTTCCTCCACTATCTCCTCAACATCAGCAGCATCAACCTCCAGACCCATGGATTGGCCCAAAGATACAATATCCTGCACAACTGTACCCTCTGTACCTGCAGGCTTGGAGTCATCCTCAAACCCTTTTGAAGTCTCTCTGAGTCACAGCTTCTGCCCACAAATTCTTCCACGCTGAATTCATTGTCCTATAAGTGACTTCATTCCAGGCCTCACCAATAAGGTTAAGGGAGTGCAGGATATTGAAATGCTCCTTCCAGAATTCTTTGAGGGTCAACTGGGTGTCTGAGGTGATCTCAAAGCATCTCTGGAAAAGCACCTTGGTGTACAACTTTTTCAAGTTTGAAATGACCTTCTGGTCCAGGGCTGGATGAGAGGAGTAGTGTTAGGGGACAGGAACCTTAACAGTGATGAAGCTAACTCCTCCAGTAAGTCATCCTCCAAGCCTGGAGGGTGGGCAGGCACATTGTTCAAAAGTAGGAGAGCTTTCAGAGGCAAATATTTCTCCAGCAAATATTTTTTTACTGAAGGACTTTGCTGTTTGCCCTCCACATCACTTGGAGTTTGCTTTTTATGACATTATGCTTCTTGAAAACTTGTGGGTTTTCACTATGATAGACTGGTAGAGGCCTGAGTTTTAAGTCCCCACTAGCATTCCCACACAACAATAGAGTGAGCCTGTCCTTCATTGGTTTGTGGCTTTGTAATCCTCCTCTTTTGTGATGTAGGTCCTACTTGGTAATTTTTTCCAAAAAACTCTGGCCTCATCACAGTTAAAAACTCAGTGGGAATAAAACCCAATGCCTCTACATAAAGTCTTGAAATTCACTGATGAATTCATCAGCAGCCTTTTTATTAGCACTTGCTGCCTCACCATGCCTCACAACACTATGGACGCTGGTCCTCTTTTTAAAATTATCAAACCAGCCGTGGCTGGCCTTAAAAACTTCAACACTCTCATCACTCAGTTCCAGTTTGTTTTTCCAAAGATTGGCATGCAACACTTTCACTTTTTCACATATCATGGCTTCCAATACACTGTCGTCTGCTAACTGCTTCTCATTTACCCAAATTAATAACAGCTTTTCAACTTCCTCGAGTATTTGGAAACGCTGCTTTGCTGCTGCTTTATCTTCTTTCACAATGTCAGCCTTTTTTTTTATCACTTCTTTATTCTTAATGATGGTGGAGACCGTTGTTCTAGGCATAGTGTATTGCTAGGAAGATCAGTAATGTGAATAACACTCTCATATTTACCTACTATTTCTTTTTTTTTTTTTGCTCAATGGGGTGCAAAGTAATTTTCTTTTCTGCTCAGCACTATCACTGCTCATTTTCTTAAGACCCATGATGAGAAAAAAAAAATGCAAAAATACACAAAATGACCACAGAAGCTAAGATAAGACTGCAATGGCATGTGCACAGGGCAAGAGCTACTGCATGACTAACGTGTGACCCTTTGTTTTAGCTGGAAAGGGTAATGAGTCACGAGGGAACCGACACCGACAAGTTCTAGTTTGTACATCGAGTACCAAACAAACAATGAGTACCGGGACAAAATTTTCATGTCAAAATGCGTTGAGTTCCAAATTCAAAGAGTTTCAAAGCAGTCAAGTACCAAGGTATGACTGTACTTTAGCCAAATTGTATCTCTTACTATTGTTCTAGACTACTCCATAATTTTACCTCCATGTAATTGGAAATTATGTTCTCTCAATCTAAATGCGCTACCATTACATGGGACCACGAAGCCCTCTGATTTTCATCACAAATGTGACCACATTCATGAGGGCCTCCCTGATTCCCCTAGCCAGAGGGGATCTCACTCTCCCACAGACTCCGAAAGCACTTCAGTGGTAACTGGTTTGTGGGCTTATCACATGTAATGCAGGAAGATCAAGCCCAGGGAGGTTGACCGAATGTTTTGATATTCCAAAGAAACCATGCGGGAGGCCAGCAGGAGTAGATATGCCTTTAATACTTACAGGACACAGTAGCGGCCAGCTAGGAGGTATGGCACCACCTCTCAGGGGCTACAGGTTTTTATAGGGAAATACAGCAGAGGGGGAGGTGCTTGTATAGAGAACAGCACATTTTTGTGGCATAGGTAATAGCAGGAAAACCATTCCTAGCTCTAAGGGCTTTAAAACACAGGACTCTGGTGAGATTTGGCCCCTTAGTTGTAGTTCCCACCCCCTATGTCAGACAGCATACAAACGTTGCAGTGGACCCAGAAAATTTGAAGAAAAAAAACCCACCTGAATACAAATCTCAGCCATCTGAGAAGTAAAGGTGCTGATTATTTTAAACAGCTACTGGAATCTCAAAACCAACAGAAAAAGCCTACTTATAAACAGGCACATTCAGTGAAAAGGATCAGGAAGCAGGTAAATTAGTAGCAGAACTTATTGCCCCAAACAGAAAATCACACAGTTGGTAAGACTCTAATAATGTGAACAAGGAAAATTATTTTGAATAAAATGCTAGCACAAGATGCAGTACAAGAAATGAGAAATGTTCCACATTTTCAAACAGTGCAGTAAGTTAAAGGATTGATGGCAAGTCACATGATCCTAAAGAGGTTTTGTGAAATGAACTGAAAGACAACAGGTTCTTTATCTAGACTGATGAGTCAACAGATTTCATCAACGAATGCTATGTCATGGCAGTAGTTAAGTTTTGTAAATAATTGCGAAATTCAAGAAAACTTGCTGTTACAAAGAATTGCCCCAAATAAGCAAAGGCCATGATATAATATCTGTTTGATTTTTGTATCTGTAAACATGTCTCAGGGAAGTTGTGTTTACTTCTATACTAATGGTGTCCTGTCAATGCTTGGCTCCAGAAGATGTTTTGTAGCCCATTGAAAGAAAAAAAACTTCCTCATGCTGTCACAACACACTGTCTTCTTAACAGAGTGGTGGTGGTGCCAAAAACACTTGGAAATGAAGTGAAGAAGGTTTTGGATGATGCTAAAATGGCTAACTTTGATAAATAAAGTCTAGTTAATTGAGAATACTTTTTTAAATTGTGTGAAAATCTGGACAAAGAGCACATAAATATTCTGTTACACTCTGAAATTCTGTGGCTTAACAGAGGAAGAGTTTTCAAGTTCCTCTGCTTTGTTTGGATGTTTGACTGAAACATGAGATTTGGGAGTATTTTCAAGATAATATTAGGCCAGATTTTGCTGAGTGCTTTGAAGAGGAAGAATGGGAGCAGTAAGTACCCTTCTCCACAGACATTTGTCTTCATGCAGACTAGTTGAACAAGTCTCTGCAAGGGCCTGAGAAAATGTTTTGACTTTAAGTGACAAGATTCTTGAATTTAAAATAAAACTTCTGAACCAGGGACTTCTGGTTCAGGTAATGATGGAATAAGATCTTACTGGAGGACTCCTCTGCAGAAAACAACTATAAAACCTGGACATAGAACAAAAAGCAACTACCAGATAGCACTGGAGAGGGGGAAAAAGCAGACATACTCTGCGTGATAAATATTTAAAGGAGAGGACCTGTATGAAGTAAGTTCTCTGTTTCTGCGGCTTTAAGCATGGACCTCAGTGCAATTCGTCCAGTGTGCATGGGGGCAGCAGTGATGGAGGTGTCCATAGAAAATCCATGGTCTCTCTGGCAGGGGAATCCTTAGCTGATGAAGAGACTTGGAGAATCCCAGAAGAAAAAGAGGCAGAGAGGGTAGCCCCAAATTCTCTCTACCAATTTGT
>JAQZBX010097899.1:0-11645 GCA_029593785.1 Cabassous unicinctus | reverse complement strand
AAAAAAAAAAAAAAAAAAAGCCAAACAGCATGAAAGATTATAGAGGGCTGCCTCCACAGTTCCAGAGTATCCAAAAAGTAATGACTTCTTTAAACTGCATTCTGGCCCAATACTATCCTTTGTGTTTTGTTCTAAGACACCTCAAGATGTGGGCTCAGATGCTTCACTTCACAGTCATTGTAGCACTGAGAGAAGCAGACTCAAGACCCAGAGTCCACGTTAATAAAGGATCCACGGACTCTCAATCCCTGGGAAAATTATGTTTCTCCTAAATAGCTGGTTTGTTTTTAATCTTGTAAACAGTCTTGGAATTGACCTTATTTCCTTCTTTGTTCCGGGTACCCAAACCTCAAAGCCAAATTTGTGGCCCTACATCTGCCAAGTGTAAAAGTCTGTAAGGCATGCATTTGTTTGTGTACTAACCCTACCCTAGTCATCATTTGGTCTTTCCTTATTTTCCCTTTGCTTTTTATCTAATTCTTTGAGAGAGGGGAAGGGAGGGTAAGACAGAGGAAGAACAGAGGAAACATACCCCTAATTTTCTCCATTTCCATAAAATGGAAGGTAAGGAGTATGAACAACTAGCTAGCTGGTTTTTAGCTTGAGGGTATGACTTTTAGCCCTGGCCTCATGATAAATTTGTTAAATACTGCAAGATCTAGTGGGTCCATTTTCTTGCTGAGATGGATGAAGGTAACACTGCTAAAGGGACATCCTGTCTGGGGAAAGATGACTAAATTGGGTCAAACTGCAAAGTGTCAAGGAAATCAATATAAATGGTGTACAGCAAAATACAGTACTTCCATCATTTTTCTTCAGAGTCAAATAATTTATTTTTGTGAATAGGAATGGTCCAGGCCTCCTCTGTGATGTGGAAGATGTTGTGGCAACTCTTTCACCTCACAGGGTCCCGACCCCAGTCTGCAAGACCTTATTAGTCCCTACTGGTCTCCTTTCCAGTAAACATATTCTTCAAGCACCTATTATGAGATATTACAGACCTTAAGGTTTGAATAGCTGACTTTATAGAAAAATATTTTTATATATTTTTTTGCAGATATAAAAAAAGAATTCTATTCAACTAGCATAAAGAACAGCGTTCAAAAAATTAATGACTGATCTAGAATTTCAAACCTTCATCCTATATTTTGCCCCAATCTCTTTAAGGTAGAGTTAAGGAAAGCAATAAGAACTGGGGGCTCGGGGGTGGGCAGGCGGAGGAGTGGTCAGGAAATGGTGAGGTAAACCAATATGCTACCTAATCAAAAAACACTGGTGGTGTAAACCAAAGATTAACAAAGCAGAACAACGTTCCACCCTGGGGAAGCAAACATTCTAGTTCCTCCTTCCTTAGAAAATATGACCCTCAGTATTCCTGGGAGAGTTGAGTGAATATGAGAGAAGTGTAATGGCTGGTCAGTCAGCGGTGGAGTTCCTTTGGGATCCTGTAGTCCACTCCTTTATGGACTCCCCTGGGCCCTAAGATTATCTGTCATATGCACAGGAGCTAAATGAGGGTCTGCTTTTAAGTCTAAAATGAGTTAGGAAGGACAAAAATAAGAATAGGGAAAAAATATATGGCCTCAGGGTAAGTAATCCCGTAGGTATCAACAAATTGGATGGACAGGAGGCTGAGTGAACCCCAACAATCCTCACAGTGGGAAGGCCATAGGGTCACTCTAAATTGCCCTTCCCAGCACCATCCCCTCCTGACAACTGCCCCACCCCCCGTACACATAGCTCTCCTGGGAGGTAATATAGTCCTACTCGAACCATAACCCTGCTGGCCCCATGAGAGTAATCTAGTGGTGCAAGCTAGACTTTTAACGGGAAGTCAGTCTCTTTCCAGGGAATAAAGTGCCAAAAGAACACTGATGAAATGCAGGTGGCCAAATTTTTTTTATCAGGTGGAGAAAGCTGGTCTGCACAGAAAGGGTGGGTGGGTAAGCAGAGAGGTACAGTAGTAAATAGACAGTCTTAATGGGGTTTGTGCTCCCACTTCCAGGTTTTTGTGAGACCCTGCTGCATCTTGGCCTGTTCTCACAGCTTGCATGGCTCTTACCTGAGATAAACTTTACTAAATCCTAATTTTGTTGGAAAAAACAGGAGAGTTCCAATGAACACAGGGGCTACTTCCTAGGCTTCAGTGCTCCAGTCGTCTGCTCCAGGGAAGGGCAGCTCTAAGGGCAGGGCTAGGACACTGCTCCTCTTAACCTTTCAGAAGGCCAGCCCAAACTGCCCTAGTAAAAATGGGGAGAAGGGTCACCCCTTTAGGGTCAGAGATCTGAAATGTGTTATTAAGTGACAGGGGTAGAATAGGAAAAATAAAATAAAATATGAAAACAGGTAAAACTATTTATCCTCACAAATTTGAGAATAAAGTTCAACATTATATAAGCAAGTGCAAATTAAGTCTAACTTTTTTTTCTGGCCACACTAAACTGAACTCTCAAGACGGTCTTGGAAAAATCGTGGCTGAAATCAGATACTTTCTTCTCCTGAGTGAAAGACAAGCCCTTCCCTTGGATACATTTTCCCTAAAACTTGGAAGAGGGATAGAAGAGTAATTATCAAGAATTAAAAATTACATAAATATATAAGGTACATAAGCTTTAAGTCCTTCCATAACAACCATTTAAAAACTGGAATTTCCCAAATTCTCCTTCTTCAACAGTTCCTGAGAAGTTATATATGTGAGAGTGGAGAAAGAGTGGAAGGAAGAGGTAATTTGGGAGAAAACAAGGTGCTTCAATTTGGAATCTCTCGTTTCAAGTTTCTGACTGGAGGCAAAGTAGAACATTTTAAGAATTAAAAGGGCTATTAGCATCATAGCTCTCATTAGGGGAAGAAAAGTCAAGACAACCTACTGAAAACCTTTTGGTTCCAAAGAAGGACCAGTGAGCTGCTACGGCTCCAAAGAGCTCCTCACTATCAGGCCACCTTAGGGGGAGATACCCGGAGGACCCGATGGACAGCCTTGTACTAGCTAGTTTTGTGATTGCTAAATAATCAACTTATTGTCTGAACCGGACAATTTGTGAAAGTGAATTATTATGTGGGGACAATATGCATAAACCTGGACTTTCCATGGCAAACAAGAACATTTGGTCACCCCCTACTAAATGATAATGCCTCCTGTATGACCAAAGGGCAAAAGAGCCAACTTTTCATGTAAATGACTTTGTTTCCCCTTGATCTAGCAAGGGTAAAGTTCCCTCCATTTAAGATAGGGTTACCTGCACATAAACATTTGTTTGTGGTGGTGAAAATAAGTCTCTCTTGATAATATTTGATATTTCAAATCTGTAACCACCTACAATTCACTAGGTTTCTGGAGGAAAATTTGTTTTGCAGCCACCTCATGGAATACCTAATTTTTCAACCTTCCACTACTCTGCTCCAGGCCAGGTAGTCAACCAGCTGCCAGTTCCCCTACAGCATGTTTCAATAGTCTTGATTCTTCCCACCCTGATCTCATCATTTAAGGAATCAGAACATGCTGATCTAATTTTTCCAACAGCCCAATACCTCAAATGAGCTTATCTCCCCCACTGAACCTTTGAGGTAATTTATCCTAGCTTACATACCCTTGTATTTGAAAATTACATCAAATATAGCTCATGCATGCCCCTAGAGAGCAGGGGCTATGTTCATGTACTCCTCACAAGGTGGGATAGTAAATAAAATTCAACACTGAGAAACTGGTATGCACACATGAGTTTTAAATAAAGATGAGGTGGAAGGTATCTACTAAAACTCAAACATGTGGTCTTATTCTAACTTTGATAAATCTGAAACAAAACTTCTGAGCTCTCCTGTTAAGGGATGACTTCCTTGGGCTTCCAGATCTTTCTCTTTTCACCACTAAGGCATTCTTATCACTAACCCCATCTTCTTTTAGGTTTGTGATACTGCATCACATAGGATCCACCAAGAAAATCAGTGCATCATAAATTGAGAGAATTTAATTTGCTTGAATATCTTTAACAATTCAAAGACTCAGAGAAGAAACTATTTCTTCTTCCATTCAAAAGATAAAATAGCTACTTTTAAAATAACAGCTTTATTGAGATATAATATGTCTCATATTATACCATACAATTCACCTATTTAAAGTATAGAATTTAATAGTTTTTAGTATATTCACAGAATTGTGCAACCATTACCACAATCAATGATAGTTAGATTTTTAAAAGACACTGGAGATTTAGTAAAGCAAAATTTATTTTATTTTTCCCCGGTTTAAGTCTTAAGAATCTAGATACATATTGTACCAAACTACTTTCCAGAAAAAACCCTACCTGCAGTGTATGAAATTGCTTTGTCTCATGTCTCAAAGCACCCCTACTTATATTGAGCATTATCACATTTTACAAATCTCTAACAGCTCTCGTTTGCTAGCCTTTATTTTATTTAGCTACTATCTGTGGATTTATCCAGTGTTTTAGTCTTTAACTTATTTGAAAAGGGTCTTTTTTTTTTTCAGGAGGTACCAGGCACTGAACCCAGGACCTTGTACATGGGAAGCAGGCACTCAACCACTGAGCTACTTTGGCTCCCAATGAGAGTTGGTTTTTGGTTTGTTTTTAGGAGGTACCGGGGATCAAACTCAGGACCACATATATGGGAAGCAGGTGCTCAACCACTTGAGCTACATCGCTTCCCCAAGAGCACAAGTTCTTGACAGATCTAAATTCGAATCCCAGCTCTGCCTTTTGATAGAAGTTTGTGCCCAAAGACTTGGGTAAAACATACACCTTTTGAATCTCAGTTATTATAAAATGTTAGAGAACTTTAACTTGCATGAAGTACCCAGGGCAGCATTTAAAACATAAGAGGTGGTTACTAACAAATGGCATTTAGCAGTATGAATGAGCTTCTTACTAGATTGAGGATATTAACCTTTTGTCTATCATTATGCAAAACTTTTTCACAAGTTTGTCTTTTTTTCCCTTTTAATCATTTGACAGTATTAGAACTAAGCCTGCTTTCTCATCCAAAGGTCTGATAAAATTCAGTTTATATACTTTTCTTCATATAGGACTGAAACATTCCAGGTAAGCTTCCCACCCTACCCTACCCCCAGACACTTCATTTTTGATGCTATAATGAATTTTTTCTTTCAATAATTTTATGACTGGATATTGCTAGCAAGGAAAAAGCTATCAATTTTTAAATATCTTTATGTTCGTATACAGCTATCTTATTGAACTCATTTTTAGTTTTTCAATTTATTCTCTTGGTTTGTGCCTAGTTTTAAGACTGTGACCATCAACAAATATTGCTATTTCCCACCATCTTTCATGGCAGTTATACCTTTAATTGGTGTATTCTTGCATTGGTCAGGATGATATCAAATCAGAGGTTTTACTGGGCATCCCCTTGTTTTGTTTTCTGAATTTAAGGGGAGCACCACCACTGATTTCTCATTAGTAGGTTGTTGGCTGTTGGCTTAAGATGGATATGTATTCTTTAATCTCCTATTAGCTTTAAAAGAGTTCATAAGTCAGGAAAAAGTGTTGAATTAACACTGTTATCTTGGCTGGTATATACTAGAATGATATACCCTGAAGGTTAAATATCTATACTCTGGTGCCAGGCTCTGTGACTCATTAGGAATATCCCTGGGCAGCCTATTAGACTCCCAGACTAAATTTCTTAATCTGTAAAATGAGCGTAATAATAATAGCAATAACAACCACCACCACCACCTCCTAAGGTCGTTGTGAGGAATAAATGAGACGATACAGGTAAAGTGCTTAGAACAATACCTAGCGCACACAGTTAAGCCCCAAACATTATCATTTGCCCTGATGTGGCATACAACCTTAATATACTTCCTAACATTAAACAATGTATTTCTTGGGAATATCTGTTTGCTTGCGGTGAATTATTTTTCATTATACTATTCAATTAGATTTGTTAGTGTTTTACTTAGAACTCTCATGGCTACTTCCATAGGTGAAACTGGAATATAGTTTTCTTCCTTTGTAATATCTTATCAGGTTGCTATTCTTATATTTTACATCTTAGATTTCTAAGAGTTTATGCAAGTTTTATAACATGAATTTAATGTCATTTGCTCTTTTCCTAGGCTCTAGAATAAATGAGATAATTTTACTAATAAGTTTTTTCAAAATTTAAAGGAACATATTTCCATACTATCTGGACATGGAGTCCCCCTTTTCCCCCACTCCCTACCTTTTGGTTAGAAGATCATCAATAGTTTTTAATCTATTACATGATTAGATCATTCAAGCGCTCGATTTCTTAAGACAATTCTGAAAAGCAACCAATTCCACTTTCTTCATCAGATCTTTCAAAGTTATACAACACATACAAATATAGACCCAGTGTCTCTGAGGCCACTTTCTTCTGGATATACTTCTATGTCTGCTCCTCCTCATGTCTCTCTTTCTTATTCCTTTCTCCTCTCAACTAAGAACAAAACAATACAAAGCAAAAAACAAAACAAAACAAAAAAACCCCCAAAGCTCTGTATATGTGAAGCACACTCATCCATCTGTCTTTCTTTCACAACATTTAATTTAAAAAGTGGGGAGAGGGAGCTTCCATAATTAAAGAAAAAATTAACATCCCCCCAATTGGCTTAAGTTTTTAGCTTGTGTGAGGAAAGATCGCACTGACCTAGGCATCCAGCCTTCTTCCCATCAACACAGCTTCTAAGCACTCACTCTTTAGTCTTCAAGGACCAGATAAAGACTAGCTCTTGAGTAAACCAATCTTAGAGAGCAGGGATGAATGATTTTAACAATATAAAACTAGGAAGTGTTTATTTTGCACACACAGGAAGAAGTGAACAGTTCCTTGTTCCTCCTTGGCTATGTGGGAAAGTAAGGCACAGTTGTGCGAGACACTGTATCTGTGACTCATTTGCCACATGAGGCTTAGGAAAACACATTAGAGAGCTATGTTCTAATAAAATGAACCTAAGCAAAACAATCTTGTAAAAACATCAAAATGACTTTCCTGTTCCTAGGAAATATTCAAATTCAACTGACCATTTCTCAAAAATCTCAAATATGAATGGAACTATGAATCCCTTTGGATATCCATTTCCTGCTTTTATCCTAATCCAAGACACTCGACAGAATCCTATTAGGAAAGGAAACAGTTAATAAACAGATTGTAGCTTCTAGAAATAAAAATTTAGCTAAGGACTCACTACTTTCTAGACTGTATCCAGCAATCAACATCAAGTTCAGTCTCTATGATTTGTGGATTCCACTTTTCCCTTTTTGGGAAAATAATACATTCCCTTCTCTAATCTTCCTGTGCCACTCCTTTCTTCACAGCTCCTCAAAGATCACTGACAGCAACTCAATAACATGAAAGTTCTCTCATTCCCTGGGATATCACACATCATGACTTGACCCCATCTGCTTCTGTAACAGAAAGTTCCTATGTTCGAGGATGCTGCATCTCGGTATCATGTGGAGGAAGCAGCAGAGTACAAGTTACAAGTTCAAGCTCCAGGACTAGGCTATCAAATCCAGGGGCCCCTTCTAGGTTTATGACTCTTGACAAGCTATTTTTCTGTTTACCCATCCGAAAACATGGGGATGAAATAGAGCTGTTATAGGATTAAATACGTAGAGGTCTTAGAAAAATATACTAGCAGCTAACACGTATGTGCTGTTAGCAATTATGCATTCTTTTTTACCTCAATACTTCTGCTTACACAAATAGAGAATTTTTATGCTTTCATACTGAAATGTATCAATGATGCCGATGGGACCTCTCATTTCAGCAACTTCTGGCCACAGTGAGTAGAAGTGGGCAATAAAAGAAACAAATAGAGAAACATTTAACCCAGGGATAGATTTATATGCTTCAGAAGATAACATATATGTATAAAGTAGTCAGCAATAGGGAATAGCCTACATGTTGGATTTGGCCCCAACCACAGTTAATCTCCTCTACCTGCCCCTTTTCTTAGATCAGGACACAAAATTAAACCCCTAATAGCAGTATAAAATATTGAGGATGGGGAAATTAAAAAAAAAAAAAAAAAACCTGCAGAAATGGGGATAAAACAGGAACTACCAACTTTTATCTTGTCCCATTATTGAATTAAAACATTAGAATTCTAAATCACTAAAGCTAAATCACTGGTATAGGTATGTACATATTTGTATTTAATTATATACTATAAAGATCACTGAATTTAAGATATTGTTAAAAGAGAAGAGTTTAAAAAATATACAGCACTATAGCATAAAACTCATTAACTATGAGTACATTTGCAACTATGAAGCAAAACAACTTTAAGCAGGCCCTTTTGGCTATTTACAGCTTAATATTTCAGATGTATCACAACAAATGATACATCCAGCTATAGATCAAAAGAATCCAGGTTCACTTGCAGGGTGCTTCAACACCTTAAGAGTCTTAAAATATTTTTGAAAGTGTGTATGCTGCATCAGAGAGTTTGGGTTGGGGGTGAACGGGGAGTTAATGCTTACATTGTACAGTGTTTCTATTTGGCACGATGGAAAAGTTTTGGTATTGGATGGTGGTGATGGCAGCACACCATTTTGAACAGAATAAACAGCACTGGATTACATATTTGAATATGGTTATTAAAGGGGGAAATTTTAGGTTGTATATATGTTACCAGAATAAAAATTTACAAAATCTATGGGACTGTAGAACAGTGTTTTCTGAGGTAATTAAAAGAAAACAAAAAGCTAAAATGAACTGGACACTTAGCACATTACAGACACACTGTATAAAAGCATTTCTTAATGAATCCTCATAACCGCCTTAAGCATAAGTTCTACTACTACTGTTTTACAGATGTGAAAGCTGAGGCAGAATGGGCATGAAATACCTGCCCAAGGACACACACTGAGATCTGAATCCTGGACTTCTGAGGCCAGAGTCCCTCCTCTTTCTCCAGGCTGAGCTTAGTCTTCTCACTTACAAAACTGTATACGGTATCTTCTCATTCTAACATCTTATGAGTTTATAAATTCATGCACTCTCACAGTGTTTCTCAAATTGCATAGTGAATAGTTCATAACAAGCATTAAAAAAACAATATAAAATATCAGAACGTGTCATATATAGTAAGGCCTACTTTTTGTTTCATGAAACTTCTTTTTCAATTTTGAGAGTGCGTCTGCATGTGCTGGGTTACTGATTATGAATGTAATTTCTCATTGGAAGTTGCAGTTTAAAAAAAAAGAGAGAGGGGCTTGAAAAGTCACTGGTCTAAAGTGTTCATTCTTTTCCTTAACAAAACTGAAAATAAATTATTCCAACTTTAGTTGGATTTCAAATCTAAGAAAAGTTATCCCAGAGACTAAATGCTTTGAATTCTGTACTAATATGTATGTAAATAAGAGGATTTCCCAAACTGTGTTCAGGTAGACCCTTCCTTCTAGATGTTTGTCAGTATTTCTTAGGGTTGGGGTGGGGATTCTTGTGACCAAATAAACTTGGCAAATTGGGAAATACTGCACACTGTACTTCCTTCCTGGACAGTCATAATGCACATGTTACTAAAAATTCTGAGAAGCTCTGCAGAAAACAGTAAAACTACCATCAAAAATAAAAATCTAATAAACTGTATTTAACCCAGTGTTTCCCAAACTTGTTTGACTATGGAAATAACCAACAACCACTTATCTCTAATAAGACCAGTGTTCTGCAAATAACAATTTGGGAAACACCGCTTTATGTGGGTCTTAGCACATAAAAGGGGGAGGAACCCTAATAAGTTTCTGCTATTACAGTATTTAACTCTTTTGCAAATAAGCAAAAATATAGCAGAGATGAATAAAATAAACGGAAAAGCTGTATTTGGGTGCATTTCATCTCTGCTGAGGAATTTTATCAGAATATTATAGTTGTATTATTTACTATTTAGAGAAAAGCTGTATTATGCTTTGAAAGCATAAGGTGGGAAGAAGAGAGGGAAAGAAGACATGAAAAATAAGGTAGGAAAAAACCCCACAATTTGAATATATTACAAATCAAGAGACAGAACTTGGAGACAATAGACAGTACAACGTTGTGAATGTAATTAATACCCCTGAATTGCATATTTGAAAGTGGTTAAAATAGGAAATTTTATGTTGTATATATGTTACAGTAAAAAAAAAATTTAAAAAGAGGGGCAAAACTTTCATACATAGGAAAAACGTACAACTCATCTTGTAAACAGAGACTTGGGAACCAAAGGATTGATGTGGGATCACGTTAGTGACCTGATCCAGAAGTAAAGGAACTGGCTGGAAATATGCCATCAAAGGGGAAAAGAGTTGTTTACCCAGACTGAGAGTTCTTCCAGGCCTGTCTCTACATCATAAACAGTAATAAAAACTGCTCATGGAATAAAATACTTAATAATAGATGTTTGAAGATTCGGAATGCTCTTGGGTGGTGAATACCATTCTCATCCGTGAAAGAACCCTGGGCTGGAAATGGTCCTATGATCTGAACCAGCAGACCATTCTATGCAGGAAGAGGATTAATACCTGGCTACTTAAGCATGTTCTTTATATGCCCAAATTTGATTCTACATTTTTGATCCTTTCTTTTCTACCCCGTTTCCCTCTGGTTAATGTTTCTGTTTTCCTCAAAACAAACAGCTCATAGAACTTTACAACACGTAGTACTTAAAACTTGACAATGAAACTGATGTGAGGCTTGAGGATTTGTTAATTATTAACTCGACTTATTAAGCTTGTCCTTTACAATCATACAACGTTTAGTTTTTAACCATTTTTTATTCACAAGTACAAAAGTAGAAAATTTGAAAATACGCATTTTGATGTTATTCACGTTATCTTAAGCAAGTAGAATATTGTGAAATAACAGTAGGCACCTGAACACGCAGGAGAAAAGAATGTTAAAGCAGTCACATGCCGTAAGGTCTCATGAAGAAAATGATTTCAAAATCACAGGCAAAACAAAGCAGAGAAGAGAGGTACCTAACACAGAAGAAAAACACGACTCAGAAGCCTACATACGGGGTCATTGAAAAAATAAGAGCAAGAGACTTGGAGCGCTCCATCTGGCCTCCCAGCGTAATAATGGGGGTACCTAAAGTGCAGAGGTGGAGTGACTTGCCCAGAGTGATGACAAGATTAGTCATTGAATCAGGCTCCGCCCAGATCTGATTCCAAGGTTTCTGCCTCTTCCACTCTAACACAAGGCCTCCCACCGTCTGTACACAGGACTAAAATGAAAAAATAAATATAGTCTACCTTTTACAGGACTAAACTAAAACTACAGACCCATTCATCAAATTATACCTCTATACAACTTAAGTATTTATAATAAACTCTCTCATTTTGTATTATAACATGTGGTTACCATTACTTGGAAACCTAATAAAATGCTCATTAGGCTATACTTATAAACCTGCATTCTAAAATCGTAAATCAAAAGTTGTCAGCAAGAAACCCAAATCTTATGGAGGAAAATAAAACTATTTCATATGAGGGTGCCATATCCTATTCAGGGAGTATACACATTTTGAAATGAGGTAGACCTGGGTTCAAATCAAAGCTCAACTGTGTGATGTCTGCTGGACCTTGGACCAGCCCCTCAGATTTGGTTTCCCACCTGTAATGACATTGGGGATAATACTAACTTCTTCAGAGGTTTGCCCA
>JAQZBX010097898.1:0-11638 GCA_029593785.1 Cabassous unicinctus | reverse complement strand
AAGTTTAGGACTAGTGTTAGGGTTAGGGTTAGGTTTAGGGTTAGGGTTAGGGTTAAGGTTAGGTTTAGGGTGAGCGTTAAGGGTAGGTTTAGGGCTAGGGTTAAAGCTAGTGCTAGGACTAGAGTTAAGTTTAGGTATAGGTTTAGGGTTAGTCTAGGGTTAGGGTTAGGGTTAGGGCTAGTGTTAGGGTTAGGGTTAGTTTTAGGTTTAGGGCAAGGGTTAGGTTTAGGGTTAGGGATACTTTTAGGGTTAGGATTATGGCTAGTGATAGGGTTAGGGTTAGGTTTAGCGTTAGGGTTAGATCTAGTTTTAGGGTTAGGGTTAGGTTTAAGGTAAGTGTTAGGATTAGGGTTACGGTAAGGGTTAAGGCCAGGGATAGGGTTAGGGTTAGGGTTAGTGTTAAGTTTAGGTTTAGGTTTAGAGTTAGGGTTACGGCTTGTGTTAAGCTTAGGTTTAGGGTTAGTGTTATAGTTAGGTTCTGGGCTAGGGTTAGGGTTAGGGTTAGGTTTAGGGTTAGGGCTAACATTGGGGTTAGGTTTAGGGCTAGTTTTAGGTTTAGGGATAGGGTTAGTATTAGGGCTAAATTTAGGTTTAGGTTTAGGGTTAGGGTTATGGTTAGTGTTAGGGTTAGGGCTAGGGTTATGTATAAGTTTAGTGTAAGGGTTAGTGCTAGGGTTAGCGTTAGGTATAGGGTTTTCGTTATGTCTAGGGTAAGGCTTAGGTTTAGAGTAAGGTCTAGGGTTAGGCCTAGGTTGAGGGTTAAGTTTAGGGTTGGGGTTATGGTTAGGGTTAGGTTTAGATTTACATCTAGTGTTAGCGTTAGGGTTAGATTTAGTGTTATGTTTAGTGCTAAGGTTAATGTTAAGGTTAGGGTTACTGTTAGGTTTGGGCCTAGGTGTAGGTTTAGGGTTTGGAATAGGGGTGGTTTAGGGTCAGGCTTAGGGTTAGGGCTATGGTTAGGATTAGGGTTAGGGTTAGGGACAGGTTTATGGTTAGGCTTCTTGTTAGGGATAGGTTTTGATTTAGGGTTAGGGCTTGTTTTATGGTTAGGGTTATGTTTAGGTTTAGGTTTAGGGCTAGGGTGATGGTAAGGTTTAGGGTTAGGATTAGGGTTAGTATTAGGGCTAGGGTTAGGTTTAGGGTTATGGTTAGTTTTGAGGTAGCATTAAGGTTAGAGTAATGGCTGGGTTAGGGTTAGGTTTAGGGTTAGGGTTAGGCCTAGATTTAGGGTTAGTGTTAGGGTTAGTGCTATGTTTAGTGTAAGGCTAGTGTTAAGTTTAAGGTTAGGGTTAGGGTTAGGGCTAAGGTTATGGTTAGGGTTAAAGTTAGGTTTAAGGCCAAGTTTAGGGTTAGATTTAGGTTTAGTGTTATATTTAGGTTTAGGGTTAGAGTTCGGTTTAGGGGTAGTGTTAGGGTTAGGTTTAGGTTTAGGGCTTGCTTTAGGGTTAGGGCTAGGGCTAGAGTTAGGGTTAGGGCTAAGCATAGGGTTAGGGTTAGTATTAGGGTTAGGGCTAGCTTTAGGGATGGGGTAGGATTAGGGTTGGGTAAGCATTAAGGTTAGGGCTACAGTAAAGTTTAAGGTTAGATTTAGGGTTAGGGTTAGTACTAGGGTTAGGTTTAGGGTTATGTTTAGGGTTAGGGCTAGGGCTAGGGTGAGGTTTAGGTTTAGGTTTAGGGTTAGGGATAGGGATAGGGCTAGCTTTAGGGTTAGAGTTAGGGTTATGGTTAGGGTTATGGTTAGGTTTAGGGTTATTGTTATGGTTAGGGTTAGGGTTAGCTTTAGGGTTAGGGCTAGGTATAGGGTTAGGGTTAGTTTTAGGGTTAGAGTTAGGGCTAGCTTTAGGTTTAGGGTTAGGTTTAGGGATAGGGTTGTGTTTAGGTTTAGGGTAGGGTTGCGGTTAGGGTTAGGGCTAGGGTTAGGGTTAGATTTAGGGCTAGTGTTATGGTTTGGTTTAGGGTTAGGGTTAGGTTTAGGGCTAGGGTTAAGGTTAGAGTTAGTGTTAATGTTAGGGCCACGGTTAGGGTTAGTGTTAGGGTTAGGGTTCGGGCTAGGGTTAGGTTTAGGTTTAAGTTTAGGTTTAAGGTTGGCATTACAGTTAGGTTTAGGGCTAGGCTTAGGATTATGTTTAATTCTAGTGTTAGGGTGATGGTTAAGTTTAGGGTTAGCGCTAGTGCTAAAGTCAATTTTAGGTTTAGGGTTATGGTTAGGTTTCGGGCTTGGGTTTGGTTTAGGGTTAGGGCTAGGGCTAGGGTTATGGTTAGGGTTAGGGCAAGCTTTAGGAATAGGGTTAGGGTTAGGGTTAAGGCTAGTTTTAGTGTTAGCATTAAGGCTAGTGTTATGGTTATGTTTACATTTATGGTTAGGTTTAGGGCTAGGGTGGTGGTTAGGATAAGTGTTAGGGTTAGGGTGAGGATTAGGGCTAGGGTTAGTGTAAGGTTAGGATTAGGGTTGGGGAAGGGTTAAGGTTAGAGTTAGGGTAAGTTTAGGGTTAGGGTTATTGTTAGGTTTAGCACTAGGTTTAGGGTTAGGGCTAAGGATAGGATTAGGGTTAGTATTAGGGTTAGGACTAGCTTTAGGTTTAGGTGTACTGTTAGGCCTGTATTAGCATTAGGGTTAGGGCTAGAGTTATGTTTAGGGTTAGGTTTAGTGTTAGGGAAGGTTTAGGGTTAGAGTAAGTCTTAGGGTTAGGGGTAGGGCTAAGGTTAGCGTTAGTGTTAGGGTTAGGTTTAGGGTTAGTGTTAGGTTTAGGGTTAGTGTTAGGGTTAAGGTTAGGGTTTGGGTTAGGTTTAGGGTTAGGGTTAGGTTTAGGGCTGGGGTAAGTATTAGTGTTATGTTTAGTGCCTGGGTTTGTGAAAGGGTTAAGATTTGGATTAGGTTTGGTGTTACGGTTAGGGTTTGGACTAGGCTTAGGGTTAAGTTTAAGTCTAGTGTTAGGGTTCGATTTAGGTTTAGGTTTAGGGTTAGTGCTAAGTTTAAGGTTAGGGTTAGGGTTACGGTTAGGGATAGCACTAGGGTTAGCGTTAGTGTTGTGGTTAGTGTTAGTGTTTGGGTTATGTTTAGGATTAAGATTTGTTATTGGGTTAGGTTTAGGGCTAGGGTTAGGGCTAGGACAAGTGCAAGGGAAAGGGCTAGTGCTGGGGATAGGTTTAGCTTGAGAGTTAGGTTTAGGGTTACCATTAGTGCTAGGGTTAAGGATAGGACTAGGGCTAAGGGTAGGATTAGGGTTAGGGTTATCTTTAGGGTTAGGTTTAGGTTTAGGGTTGGGATAGGTTTTGGGCTAGGTTAACGGCTAAGTTAAGGTTTAGGTTTAGAGCTAGGGTTGGGTTGAGGGTTAGGTTTAGGGTTATGTTTAGGTTTAGGGATGGGTTAGGGTTAGGTTTAGAGCTAGGTTTTGGTTTAGAGTTTGGGCTATGTTTAGGGATAGGATTAGGGTTAAGTTTCTGGCTACGGCTCGGGTAAGGTTTAAGGCTAGGCTTAGGGTTAGTGTTCGGGTTAGATGTAGGGTTAGGGTTACGGTTAGGGTTAAGTTTAGGACTGGGTTAAGTTTAGGGATAGGGTTAGTGTTAGTGTTTGGTTTTTGGTTAGATTTAGGATAAGGCTTAGGGCTAGATTTAGGGTTAGGAGTAGGGTTGGGGTTAGTGTTATGGCTAGGGTTAGGGTAAGGGTTAGGGTTAAGGTAAATGTTAGGCTTATGGTTAGGGTTAGGTTTAGAGTATGGTTTAGCTTTAGGATTAGGGTTAGTGATAGGACAAGGGTTAGGTTTAGGATTAGGGTAATGGTTACTGTTAGGGTTAGGGTTAGGATTAGGGCTAGTGTTATGTTTAGGGTTAGGTTTAGGTTTAGGCTTAGGGCTATGTTTAGGTTAGCATGAGTGTTCCGGGTAGGGTTAGATCTAGGGTTAGGGTTACTGTTAGGCCTAGGGTTATGGTTAGGGTTATGTTTAGGGTTAGGATTAGTGTGAGGGTTAAGTTTAGGTTTAGGTTTAGGGCTAGTGTTAGGGCTAGGACTAGAGCTAGGGATAGGGTTAGTGTTAGGGTTAGGGTTAGGTTTAGGGCAGGGTTAGGCTTAGGGTTAGGGTTACAGCTAGTTTTACGATTATGTTTAGAGCTACAGTTAAGGTTAGTGTTATGTATAGGGTTAGATTTAGGATAAGGTTTACGGCTAAAGTTAGGGTAATGGTTAGGTTTAGGGTTATGGCTAGGGTTGGGTTTAGGATTAGGGCTAGTTTTAGGTTTAGCGTTGCAGTTAAGTTTAGGGTTAGGGCTATGTTTAGGGTAAGGTTTAGGGTATGCGCTAGCTCTAGGGTTAGGGTTAGTGTTAGGGCTATTGTTAGGGTTAGGGTTAGGACTACGGCTATTGTTAGGGTTAGGGTGAGGGTTAGGGGTAGGGTTAAGGCTAGGTTAATATTTAGGGTTAGGGTTTGGTTAAGGTTTAGGGTTAGGACTAGTGTTAGGGTAAGGGTTAGGGCTAGTGTTATGGTTAGGGTTAGAGTTTGGTTAGGGTTAGGTTTAGGGTTAGGGTTAGGGCTAGTGTTATGGTTAGGGTTAGAGTTTCATTTAGGGTTAGGGCTAAGTTTAGGTTAGCGTGAAGGTTAGTTGTAGGGTTATAGATAGGTTTAGGCTTAGGTTTTGGGTTCGGGTTAGGGATAGGGCTAGGGTTAGGGTTAAGTTTAGGGTTACGGTTATGGCTAGGGTTGTGGATAGGGCCAGGGTTAGTGTTAGGTTTAGGGCTAGTGTAAGGGTTAGTGTTAAAGTTAGGGTTAGGGCTAGGCTTAGGGTTAGGGTTAGGGTTAGGGTTAGGGTTACGGCTGGGGTTAGGTTTAGGGTTTGAGCTGGTGTTAGGGTTAGGGTTAGGTTTAGGGTTAGGTTTACAGCTAAGGTTAGGGTTAGGGTCAGGGTTAGGTTTAGGGTTCGGTTTAGGCCTGGTGTTAGGGTTACGGATAGATTTATGGTTAGGTCTAGTGATAGGGTTAGGTTTAGGTGTAGCTTTAGGGTTAGGTTTAGGCCTAGGTTTAGGATTATGGTCAGGGTTAGGGCTAGGGTTAGGGTTAGGGCTAGGTTTAGGGTTAAGTTTAGGTCTACAGTTATGTTTAGAGCTAGGGTTACATTTAGGGTTAGTGTTAGGATTAGGATTAGGGATAGGGTCAGGGTTAGGGTTAGGGTTAGTGTTATGGTCATGTTTAGCAATAGGGGTTAGGGTTAGGCCTAGGGTTATGGATAGAGTTAGGGTTAGGTTTAGGGATAGGGTTAGCATTAAGTTCAGGGTTACGGTTAGAGTTAGAGTTATGGTTATGTTTAAGCTTAGGGTTAGGTGTTGGGTTAGTGTTAGTTTTAGGGCTAGGGTTAGGGTTAGGTTTGCTTAAAGGTTAGGGTTAGGATTAGGGTTAGGGTTAGATCTTGGGTGGGTTAACCTAGGACAAGGGCTAGGGATATTGCTAGGGTTATGTTTAGCATTATGGTTTGGGTTAAGGCTAATGTTAAGGTTAGGTTTAGGTTTAGGGTTAGGGTTAGTGCTAAGGTTAGGATTAGGGTTAGTGTTAGGCTTAGGGCTAGGTTTAGTGTTATGGTTAGGGTTAGGATAAGGTGCAGGGTTAGTGTTAGGTTTAGGGCAAGGGTTACGGTTAGGGTTTGGGTTAGGGTTAGCTTTAGGGTTAGGTTTAGGATTACGGCTAGGGTTAGGGTTAGGTTTACGGCTAGGGTTATGGTTAGGTTTAGGGTTAGGATTAGGGTTAGGGCTAGGGTTATGGTTAGGGAAAGTGTTAGGGTTAGGGCTAGAGTTAGGGTTAGGGTTAGGGTTATGGTTAGGGCTATGGTTAGGGTAAGGTTTAGGGCTAGTGTTAGGGTTAGTGTTAGAGTTAACATTAGGGCTAGACTTAGGGTTAGGGTTAGGGTTGGGGTTAGGGCTAGTGTTAGGGTTAGGGTTTGAGCTGGTGTTAGGGTTAGGGTTAGGTTTAGTTTTAGGGTGAAGCCTAAGGTTAGAGTTGGGGTAAAGCTTAGGTTTAGGGTTAGGTTTAGGGCTGGTGTTAGGGTTAGGAATAGATTTAGGGTTATGTCTGGTGTTAGGGTTAGGTTTAGGTGTAGGTTTAGGCTTAGGTTAATGCCTACGTTTAGGGTTATGGTTAGGGTTAGGCCTAGCTTAAGGGTTAGGTTTAGGGTTAGGGCTAGGTTTAGGGTTAGGTTTAGGGCTAGGGTAAGGGTAAGGGTTAGGGTTAGGTTTAGGTGTAAGGTTTGGTTCAGGTTAGGGCTAGCTTTAGTTTTAGGCTTAGGGTTAGGGCTAGGATTAGGTTTAGGGTTACGGCCAGGGTTATGGTTAGGGTTATGTTTAGGGTTAGGGTTTGGGCTATGGTTACAGTTAGGGTTATGTTTACGGTTATGGCTACAGTTAGCTTTAGGGTTAGAATTAAGGTTAGAGTTAGGGCTAGGGTTAGGATTAGGGTTAGGTTTGGGGATAGGGTTAGGGCTAGGGTTAAGGTTAGGTTTAGGTCTAGTGTTAAGGTTAGTGTTAAGTTTAGGGTTAAGATTAGTTTTAGGGTTACTGTTAGTTTTAGGGTTAGGACAAGGCCTAGGGCAAGGGCTAGGGATAGGGTTAGGTTTAGGGTTACAGCTGGATTAGGGTGAGGGTTTGTATTAGGGCTAGGTCTAGCTTTCGGTTTAGGTTTAGTGTTAGGGCTGGGTTTGTATTAGCGTTAGGGCTAAGGTTATGGTTATGTTTAGGTTTAGGGTAAGTTTTAGGGTTAGATTTAGGATTAGGATTACGGTTAGTGTTAGGGTTAGGTTTTGGGTTAGGGTTAGCGTCAGGGGTAGGGTTAGGGTTAGTATTAGGGTTAGGGCTAGGGTTATGGTTTGGATTACAGTTAGGTTTAAGGTTACAGTTTAGATTAGAATTAGGGTTAGGTTTAGGGTTAGGGTTATGTTTAGGGTTAGGGCTATGTTTAGGGTTATGTGTAGGGTTACGGCTAGCTTAAGGGTTAGGGTTAGGTTTAGGGTTCCTGTTAGGGTTAGCATTAGGTTTAGGGTTAGTGCTAAGGATAGGTTTAGGGTAAGGGTTACGGTTATCATTAGGGTTAGTGGTAGGGATAAAGTTAGGGTTAGGTTTAGGGCTAGGGTTAGGGTTAGGGTTAGTGTTATGGCTAGGTTTAGGGGTAGGGTTAGTGTTAGGTTTAGGCCTAGAGTTATGGATAGGGTTAGGGTTAGGTTTAGTGTTAGGGTTAGGATTAGGTTTAGGGTTAGATTTAGAGTTACGGTTATGTTTATGGTTAGGTTTAGGGTTAGGTGTTGGGTTAATGAATGGTTTAGGACTAGGGTAATGTAAGGGTTAGGGTTAGGCTTAAGGTTAGGGCTGGGTTAGCCTAGGACTAGGGCTAGGGGAAGTGCTAGGGTTAGGGTTACTGTTAGGGTTAGTGCTAGGGATAGTGTTAAGTTTATGTTTAGGTTTAGGGTTAGGGTAGTGCTAAGGTTAGGGTTAGCGTTATTGTTAGGCTTAGGGCTAGGGTTAGTGTTAGTGTTAGGACTAGGGTTAGGGTTAGGTGTAGGGTTAGGGTTAGGGATAGGGCAAGGGGTAGGGTTCAGGTTAGGGTTAGGGTTAGCATTAGGGCTAGGGTTAGTGTTAGGTTTACGCCTAGGGTTATGGTTAGGTTAAGTGTTAGGTTTAGGGTTAAAGCTAGGGTAAGGGTTAGTGTTAGGGCTAGAGTTAGGGTTAGGGTTAGGATTAGGGTTAGGCCTAGGGTAAGGATTATAGTATATAGTATATAGGATTATAGGGTATAGGATTATAAGGATTAAGGCTAGGGATAGGGTTAATTTTAGGGTGAGGTTTACGGTAGGGTTAAGGTTAGGCTTAGGGTTAGGTTTAGGGCTAGTGTTAGGGTTAGGTTAGGGTTAGGATTAGGGCTGGATTAGGTTTTGGGTTATGGTTACGTCTAGGTTGAGGGTTAGGTTTAGAGCTAGGGTTAGGGTTAGGGATAGTGTTCGGGTTAGGGTTAGCTTTAGGGTTAGGGTTAGGTTTTGGGTTAGGTTTAAGCCTAGTGTAAGGGTTAGGGTTAGCATTAGGGTTAGGTGTAGGGTTTGCATTAGGGTTAGGTGTATTTTAGTGTTAGACTTAGGGTTAGCGCTTGGGTTAGGTTTAGGTTTAAGGCTAAGTTTATGGTTAGTGTTATGTTTAGGGTTAGCGTTTGGGCTAGGGTTACAGTTAGCGTTGTGTTTACGGTTATGCCTAGGGTTAGGATTAGGGTTAGGTTTAAGATTAGGGTTTGGGCTAGGGTTAGGATTAGGGTTAGGGTTAGGGTTAGGTCTTGTGTTAGGTTTAGGGTTAAGTTTACGGTTAAGCTTAGTTTTAGGGTTAGGTTTAGGGTTAGGTTTAGGGCTAGAAGAGGGGCTAGGGCAAGGCCTAGGTTTAGGGTTAAGGTTAGGGTTAGGGTTAGGTTTCTGGTTAGGGTTATGTCTAGGTTTAGGGCTAGGACTATGAGTAGGGCTTGGGATAGGTTTAGGGTTTGGGTTAGGGTTATGGTTAGTGTTAGGGCTCAGTTAGGATTAGTGTTAGGTTTAGGGCTAGGTTTAGGGTTAGGGTGAGAGCTAGGGTTACTGTTAGTGTTAGGGCTAGGTTTATGTTTAGGGATAAGTTTTGGTTTAGGCCAGTGTTAGGGTTAGTGTTAGGTTAAGGGCTGATTTTAGGGTTAAGTTTAGTGTTAGGGCTACGGTGAGTGTTAGGTTTAGGGCTAGGGTAAAGGTTAGGGTTAGGGTTAGGATTAGGTTTAGGGTTATGGTTAAGATTAGAATTAGGGTTAGTGTTAGGTTTAGGTTTAGGTTTAGGGCTAGGGTTATGGTTATTGTTAGGTTTAGGGTTAGGTTTAGGGTTATGGTTAAGATTAGAATTAGGGTTAGGTTTAGGGTTAGGGTTATGCTAAGGGCAAGATCAAGGGTTAGGGATAGGTGTAGGTTTAGGTCTATCTTAAGGTTAGGGTTAGTTTTACGGTTAGGGTTAGGCTTGGGTTAAGGCTAGGACTAGGGTTAGGGCTAGTGTTAGTGTTAGGTTTACGGATAGGGTTAGGGCTAGTGTTAGGGTTAGGGTTAGGTTTAGGGTTAAGTTTAGTGCTAAGGTTAGGTTTAGGTTTAGGGTTAGGGCTAAAGTTAGTGTTATGGTTAGGGTTAGGGTTAGGGTTTGCTGTAGGGATAGGGTTAGGTTTAGGGCCAGGGTTACGGTTAGGGTTAGGGTTAGGGTTAGCTTTAGGGTTTGTGTTTGGTTTAGGGCTTGGCTTATGTTTAGGTTTAGGGTTAGGATTAGGGTTAGGGTTACGGATAGGGTTAAGGCTAGGCTTAGGTTTATGTTAAGGGCTAGTGGTAGCTTTAGGGTTATTTTTAATGTTAGATTAGTGCTAAGGTTGAGGTGAGGGTTAAGGTTACGGTTAGGGTTAGGGCTCGGGTTAGGTTAAGGGTTAGGGATAGTTTTAGGTGTAGGGTTAGTGTTAGGTTGAGGGCTAGGGTTAGGGTTTGGTTTAGAATTAGGGCTAGGTTTATGGTTTGGGTAAGGTTTAGAGTTAGGGTTACAGTTAGGGTTTCGGTTAGGGTTAGGGTTAGGGCTAGGGTTAGAGTTAGGGTGAGGATTAGGGATAGGGTTAGGGCTAGGGTTAGGATTATGGTGAGTTTTATATTAGGGTTAGGGTTAGGGATAGGGTTACCAATAGATTTAAGTTTACAGCAAGGGTTAGGTTTAGGTTTAGGGTTAGTATTTGGGTTAGGGTTTGGGTTAGTGTTAGGGCTAGATTTGGGTTTAGGGTTAGGGCTAGTGTTAGGGTTATGGTTAGGTTTAGGGTTAGGGCTAGGGTTATGGTTAGGGCAAGTGTTAGGGTTAGGGTTAGGTTTAGTGATAGGGCTAGGTTTAGGGTTAGGTTCATGCTTAGGGTTAGTGTTAGGTTTAGGTCTAGTGTTAGGGTTAGGGTTTGGTTTAGGCTTAGGGTTAAGGCTATGGTTATCGTTAGGGTTAGGGCTAGGGTTATGTTAAGCGTTAAAGTTAGGATTTGTTTTAGGGTTAGTTTTAGGATTAGGGTAAGTGTTCAGGCTAGTTTTATGTTTAGGGTTATGGTTATCATTATGGTTATGTGTAGGTTTAGGGTTAGGATTATGGCTAAGATTAGGGTTAGGGTTAGGTTTTGGTTAAGACTGGGTTTGTGTTATGGTTAGCGCTAGTGTTAGGGTTAGGGTTAGGGTTAGGTTTAGGTTCATGTTTAGGTGTATGTTTTGGTTTAGGGTTAGGGCTAGGTTTAGAGTTAGGGTTAGGGCTAGTGTTAGGGTTAGGGTAAGGTTTAGGGTTAGGTTTAGAGCCAGGTTTTGTGTTAGGGTGAGTGATAGGGTTATGGTTATCATTAGGGTTAGGGTTAGGTTTAGGTTTAGGGTTTAGATTAGTATTAGAGTTAGGGTTTGTGTTAGGGTTAGCGTTAGCCTTAGGTTTAGTGGTATGGTTAGTGTTAGGGTTAAGGTTAGGCCTAGGGTTAGGGTTAGGTTTAGGGTTACAGATCGGTTTAGGTTTTGGTTTAGGTCTAGTATTAGGGTTAGGGTTAAGGTTAGGGTTAGGATTGGGATTAGGGCTAAGTTTAGGGTTGTGTTAGGGTTAGGATAAAGGTTAGTGTTAGGGCAAGCGTTATGTTTAGGGCTAGTGTTAGTATTAGGTTTAGGATTAGTTTAGTTTTAGGTGTAGGGTTAGGGTCAGGTTTATGGCTTGCTTTAAGTTAGGCTTAGGGTTAGGGCTAGGGTCAGGTTTAGGTTTAGGGAAAGAGTTATGATTAGGGTTATTTTTAGGGTTATGGTTTGGGCTAGGTTTACGGTTAGGGTTAGGGTTATGTTTAGGGCTATGTTTAGCGTTAGGGTTAGGATTAAGTTTAGGGTAATGGCTAGGGTTATGATTAGGTTTAGGGTTATGTCTATGGTTAGGGTTAGTGTTAGGATTAGGGTTAGGGTGGGGTAAGGTTCAGGTCTAGGGTTAGGGTTAGGGTTATGTCTAGTGTTAGGATTTGGGTTTATTTTTGGGTTAAGCTTAGTTTTAGGGTTAGTGTTAGGGCTAGGTTTAGGGGTAGGACAAGGGTAAGGCAAGGGCTAGAGCTACGGAAAGGTTTAGGGTTAAGTTTAGGTATAGGTTTAGGGTTCGGTCTTGCCTTAGGTCTAGGACTAGGGGTAGTGCTAGGGTTAGGGTTAGGGATAGGGTTAGGTTGATGTTAGGGTTAGGGCTGGTTTACGTTTAGGGTTAAGGTTAGGGCTAGGTTTAGGTTTATGGTGATACCTAGGGTTACTTTTACGGATAGGTTTAGGGTTAGGTTTAGCCTTAGCGTTAGGGCTAGGGTTAGGGTTAGGGTTAGGGCTAGGGATGGGGTTACAGTTAAGTCTAGGGTTAGGGTTAGGGTTAGTGTTAAAGTTAGGGTTAGATTTAGGGTTAGGTTTTGGGTGAGGGTAACGGCTGGATTTAGGGTAGGGTTAGTATTAAGGCTAGGGTGAGGTTTAGGGTTAGGGCTCAGTAATGTTTAGGGTTAGGTTTAGGGTTAGGTTTTGGGTTAGTGTTAGGATTTGGGTTAGTGTTACAGTTAAGATTATGATTAGGGTTAGGTTTATGGCTAGGGTTAGGGTTAGGGTTAGGGTTATGTCTAAGGTTAGG
>JAQZBX010097897.1:0-11638 GCA_029593785.1 Cabassous unicinctus | reverse complement strand
AAAAAAAAAGGCAACTCTTGGAGGCAGGCAGTTGCATGCTCATTTTGCAAATGAAAAAACTGAGGCACAGAGAAGTTTAGTAAATAGTAAAATATCTATATTTGTTGTAATATTTAAAGCACTTTAAATAACTTACTATTAAAAACAACTGAAGCTCCAGAAAGTTGCCCGTTTCCTCTGTGGTTTGGTGAGCCTTGGCCTACTATCCTAAGGGGAGGTAAAGGAGCATGGCTCTGTACATTGATGCCTTATGGATGGGCTCCTACACATCCTTCAAAACCCAGCTCATACCACTTCAACATCAAACCATCATGTAGGGTCAGCAGTAAGCCCAGAGTGGTATCTCTGTCCTAGAGAATTCTGAATTACAGCTTATACCAGTGCTTTATACTGGACTTGCAGGGTGTCTTTCCTTTCTTTGAACATAACCTTCATGGAATCAGTCTGTGCATCATATACTTTCAGATTCTTTGCAGCAGAGAAGAGGTTTGTTAAGTTTTTAATAAACAAAGAATTGAAGATGACTGAACCCATTATTGTGTTAACCACTTTTATTTTTCAAAGGTATCAGGAATTTCCAAAACAAAGAAAGCCTATTTCTTAGTCCCAGCTCTTTTTAAACAGTCCTAAATCTTATTTTAACTAGTTAGTCAGCCTGGTGTTCCCTTGGAAAGCACACATTTAGTTTGCCCATGCATATACATCTAATTCCCGGTGATACCCCTGTCATAGCGATTGACATTGAGCATGCCATTAGTTTCTTCTCCTGTCTCTGGAAAATGAGGATCATTACATTTCCCAGCTACCACTCAGGGATGTTGTCAGAGTTGATGAAACAGTGTTTTTGAAAGACCTTTTTGGAAGAAATATGCCACATAAATCACAGTGCCTCACTAAGGTAATTATTTTAGTGGCTGATTTATTTAGTAATTCAGTAGAGCACTGGTATTTCTTTCCAAATAAGTCATACTGAGTCATTGGATGCCTTAATACTCAAGCCCAAAGAGATTTTGTATCTAGAACTCTTCTGATGAACTTGGGAATAAAATATGATACATTTACTTTCTATTGTTAGAAGTTTTTAAGTTGATTATCTTTGTGAACCTATGCCCAGGCCATTCCTAGCCTAATTCTGGTGAAATAATACTTAAAATTTATTGCATCTTTGTGAACAGATTGATGCTATTCTCTTCCCCATATTACCTGGTATTTTAAGAATTGAATTCCAATATTTTAAAGTCTCACTGCTTTCATGAAGCTTATATAATACATCCCTCTCAGAGTCTTCACCAGGTGGGTTCCTTCAATTAGCACACCTTGTATAGTATAATAGACCATCTAAACACTGAATTGTATTGTCTCAAGTTGCCAGGCTCCTAAGACAAATGACACAAAATGGGTTGACTTAATGATGGGAATTTATTGGCTCACGGTTTTGAGGCTAGAAGGCTTGCTTCCTCCCACAGCTGTTAGCGTGCCCTGACCTTTGGTGTACCTCGGCTTGCATCTCTACGTCCCTCGACATGGCCGTGTCTTCTCCTTTCTATTCCGAGTTCCCGCTGATATCTGGCAACTCCCCATGGCTTTCTCCCCTTTATGTCTGGATTTCTCCTGCTTACAGAGTCCAGTAATCTGGATTAAGGCTCCACCTCATTCAGTTGGGCCATACCTTAATTAAAATAACATCTTCAAGAGATCTTATTTTCAGTGCATTCACACCCACAGGAGTGTGGCTCAAGACCAAGAACATGTCTAAATTGGGGTACAGGGAAGCAGATGTGGCTCAAGCAATTGAGTTCCCACCTACCACACGGGAGTCCCCAGTTTGGTTCCTGGTGCCTCCTGGAGACGATGAGCCAGACAGTGAGCTGGTGCTATGGGAAGGCACAGTGAGCCAATGCAACAAAGGAGACACAAAGAGGAAAGACAGCGAGAGACACAACAAAAGCAGGGAGCTGAGGTGGCTCAAGTAATTGAGCACCTCTTTCCCACATGGGAGGTCCCAGGTTCGGTTCCCGGTGGCTCCTAAAGAGAAGATGAGCACACAGCAGGTGGACACAGAGAGCAGACAGCGAGTGCAAATAATGGGACGGGGGGTAGGGGGCATAAATCTTTAAAAATAAATAAATAAATAAATTGGGGTACATAATTCAATCCACCTCAGGTATGAGTTTTGAATTCTAGTAACTATCTATAAATGTCCTGTCAAGTAGCCACTAGCCACAGGTGTTAAAATTAAAAATTCATTTCCTCAATTGCACAAGCTACAGCTCAAGTGCTCCATTGCTCGTGTGTCTAGTGGTAGCCACATCGCTGATATTGAACATTTCCATCATCACAGAAAGTGCTACTAGACAGCAGTGGTTTATAATCTTTGTATCTTAAAAGACTAATGAAATTGCTTTAGCTGGAACATTTTTAGCTTTCTGCTCTTCCCGTTCACACCTCTCTTAGATTTTTTTTTCCCCTCAAGTTATAATGGAGGAATTTTAATTGTTTGAGCCTTAAAAACAGCCTCACCTGCAAGGCCACAATTTGAACCCAAAGTCTGAAGAAAATGACACGTGGACTCGCCATCTGGAGGTTTGTACAGTGGCAGATCCAGCCATTTCTGAGAAATTGTCTGGGTTTGGAGTTGCTCCCAGAACTCTGATTTAGCAGTTCCTAAGCTTACAGCAAGTCTGAAAGGAACACAAATCTGTTTTGTATATACAAATAAATCCTCGTGTGCTGCATACCATTCTCAGCCTGCCAGTTTCATCTGGCTGCTCCAGAAAATATAATTCAATGGCACATTAGTTAACCTACATGCAGGGAATGGGGCATTCTGATTATTGAAATGTTCTGGTTGAGTGATTAACCCAATTTTTGCAGAAAAACTGCCGAAGCAAGGGATTTTCTGTCCAGGATGCTGTGCCACTGGATTTCTCTCTTCCAGATGATTGCAGCTGCATTGCTTCATCCCTCCTGTACTCAGAAACCTATCTCTTTGATAAAACTTTGAATTATGCCATTGATATACTCTCAAAGAGGCCTCATAAAAATAAATCCATACTGGTGTTTCTCATAACTTTAGAAAAGACAGTAAATTTAGAAGGAAAATGAAAAACTTTGTCCAAATTTTACATAGTTGTAACCTTCCAGAGTTCCTGACATTAGGAAAGTTTTTCCAAATAGTGTAACTGGAAAATATTTTTTTAACATATTATATTTTCTTAGTAGTAATACTTATAAAGTACTTACTAGATGTCCGGCACTGCTGCAAGGGCTTTACAAATATTAATTCATTTAATCTACATAACTACCTTATGAATTAAGTACCACATTATTATCCCAATTTTAAAGAGGAAGAAACAAATGCTAAGAGGTTAATTGTCCATGTCAAAGAGCTTGTGATTTGAACCCAGGCAGCTCATCTTCGAGCGTCTGTGCCCTTAAAACACAATTCAGGGTAATTTATAAAATAGAACTTAGACCATAAGCTGAAACGATCTCTTTTTCTCTTAACTTACTGCCTCAGTTTTTATATATTAAAAGCCAGAGGTTAGGGTGCTAAAAATTCAGGTCAAAACATTAACAATTCTGGCGAGAAGCCCCTACAAAATTTGTAGACCAAAGATCAGATGTATTAAGAGCTCAGAACAAATTATCAAACACAAAACTGGTAGAATTAGACCGACTTTCTGAAAATAAAATAATGTAATGGGAAAGTTGGTTTTATACATGGAATGGTCTAGTCAACATTTTTACCTTATTGGGTTGATTATTGCATCCAAAGAGACTTTTACTAAGGTTTTGGAATGAGCCAAGGTAACCAAAGAAATGATTGGAGTTTAAACATGTCTGTAAGTTTATTGTTTTTTTAGAATGTTGTAATATGTGGCAAAGAAAAAAAAATATTGAGCAGCTACTATTCAACAAGTGCTACATTTGAGCCTTTTTCATTACTGAAGCATAAAAAAAGGAACAGAAAAAAAAAACCAACCTTGACGGGATTTCTTCCTTTGCCATAATCCCCATATCTAATCCGTCAACTGCCCATTCTTTCTCCCAGTATATGAGGAACCTGCCGGTTTTCTCTCTGATTCCAGACCATCATCCTCTCTCACTTGGATGTAACAGTCATCCAAGTGACCCTCCTCAAGCATAAGTCAGATCTTCTGTCTCCCCTGCTCCAACCCTCCACCAGTACCTTTCCATTTGGAATCATATCCCACTGCCGCCCAGTATCGTCATCTTCTTCAGCCTCATCTCATCACACTTTGTCTTTGCTCACTCTGCCCAGCTGCCTTCTTTGGGTTTCTCAAACACATACAATTGTTTCTCACCTCTACCTGGATTATCTTCCCTCCTCATTTCCTAATTTGGTCCTTAAAGGTCACTGTCACTCAGAGGGGCCTTCCCTGATCGCTGGACCTAAACCCAATCCTTCCTTGCTAATTCTCTGTTGCAGCCCTGAAATGTTTCCTTCCAACCCTTATTAGCCCTCGGAATGATTGCTGGTCAGTTTAGTTAGTTTAATCTGTCTTCACAACTGGCCGGGAAGCTCCAGCGGGTAGGAACTTTGACTTGTTCACCACTCTGCTTCTGATGTCTAGCGTTGGTCCTCGCACCAAGACCTTCTTTGTGACTATTTTGTTAATAAATGAATTCTACGTGAGTCTCCACTTAGTTTTAGAGAAAATGACACTAAGGTAAGCTGCCTAAGGTCACATAGGTAGGGAGAAGCCACTTTTGTTTACAACTCTAATAGCAACATTTCCCTCAAGGACAGCAAGGTGTGAGACTTAAGGAGACACCATGAACATTATAATGGCAGGGTGGAAGGGGGTTTCACCCTCTTTCTCAGCGTGCAGTAAGTTAGAGCATATCCTATCAGAATGGCCACTGGTAAAAAGACAGAGAACTACAAGTGTTGGAGAGGATGTGGAGAGATAGGACTGCTTATTCACTGTTGGTGGGAATGCAGAATGGTACAGCCACTATGGAGGACTGTTTGGCATTTCCTAAGGAAGTTGAATATAGACTTGCCACGTGACCCTGCAATACCACTCCTGGGTATATACCCAGAAGAACTGAGAGCAGTGACATGAACAGACATCTGCACACCGATGTTCATAGTGACATTATTCACGATTGCCAAAAGTTGGAAACAACCCAGTTGTCTATCAACAGATGAATGGATAAACAAACTGTAGTATATTCACACAATGGAATATTATGCAGCTGTAAGATGAAATGAAGTCGTAAAGCATATGATAACATAGATGAACCTGGAGGATATTATGATGAGCGAAGCAAGCCAGACACAAAAGGACAAATAGTGTATGATTGCGTTACTATGAACCAAATACATTGTGTAACATATTGTATGATTTAAAAAGTTTATATGTATCCAGTACATTTAATTGAGAAATGTGAAAAAAAAAAAAAAGTAGAGTATATAAGAAACACAGGTAAGGCTTGGGAGCCTCAGAAACCTGGGTCTGTATCTCAGCTCCATCATTTAGTAGCTGACTGACCTTGACAAGTCAAAACTTCTCTGTGCCTTAGTTTTCTCTTCTGTAAAATGGGTTTATTCACCATTTGATCTCCAGGGCTTAGCATCCAATCTGGTATGAATGACCTAATGACCATGCCAATGAAATGGGTAGATTCTCACTTCTCTGCCTTCCTGTGGGGACTAAATGAAATGGCACAAAAAAGCATCCAGTGTTGTGCCTGGACAGCGAGGGCCCTAGCTCAGAATATGTCTCTTTCTTTCTTCTGGCTGACCTCCCTCCTTCCCCCAGGTGTTTGGTCTTAGTGCCCTAGTCTTCATGAATGGTGTTTGATCAGCCAAGGGCAAGCTTGTAAGAGATGAGATACGTTCTTAAACCGAGGACTTCCCAAGCATGCTCTCCAGTCACTTAACAGACAGCAAAATGTTTTTGGCCCCTGTCAGGTAGTGAACTAGTTACTATGTGGAAAGAGAAATAAATATAGTGGTATTCTTAGGAGAAACCAGTGTAACACTCATGAAACAGTTACTAAGACAGGAAAGTATAACGTCAGTGGGCTGATGGAGACCAGGGCCAGGCCAAGAAATAATGTCATTCATTCCCCCCTTTCCCCCTTTCCTTTATGTAGAATATTCATTTTAAATGACTACTCAGTGATGGGTACACATATGTGCACATGGCAGACCACACTTTAGGAATTTTGCCAGAGCCTCAGCTCCTCCAGTGGAGAGGTCCTGCATGGACCTGGGAACTCACTACCTCCACCCCCTGCTGATGGAACCAGGAATTGGCATCTACCCAAAGTCAGCCAATCTATGTGCCTGCCAGTGCCCAGGGAACCTCTAGGCCTGTTGTGGAAAGATGATCCCCTTTGTCATGGATTTGAATCATCACATACTGAGACAGAGGGAGCTAGTGGGGCGAGAGTTACTATAAGAGCAAGAACACAGGAGCCCAGGAGAGGACCGAGAGAATAGCAGAGGGCTCAGGGGCCGGGATGGGGCCACAGCTGGCTCACAATCTGGAACAGCCCAAATGTTCACTGCTCCAAGGAGCTGTGGCTCTGATACAGACCTAATTAAGTTTGCCAAAGGGACCAGTCAGGGGGAGGGTGGCTCTGTCCCCTTCCTGAACATTAGCTGGGCAGAGCCGAGGGGCCTCTGTGAAGTGCCCACCCAGGCCCAAAGTGGAGGATGCCAAGGAGGATTTTGTTGGTTTTTATTTAAATAATCCTTACCACTGATGTGGGTAAGCATAATTCATTTTGTTTTAGTGATGGGCTAGGTACTGGGAGGGGTGGAAGCAAGGCGAACTTGAGTAAGATATCACTGTGGTCCTTCATAAGTTCCCAGTTTCATGGGGGACACAGTTAAACACAAACCAATAATCATACGAAGTATTTCATGAAACACATACTGCAAGGGAAGGGGCTGACAGCACAGAAGAGAGCACAGTCTGTTTTGACTGGGATAATTGTTTTCGTTTGCTAACTGCTGCCAATGCAAAATACCAGAAATGGGTTGGCTTTTATAATGGGAATTTATTAAGGTAAAAGCTTACAGTTCTGAGGCTGTGAAAACATCCAAATCAAGGCATTGTCAAGAGATGCTGTCTCACCAAGTCACAGCTGTGGGCGATCAGGCACGTGGTGCCATCATCTAAAGATGCTTCTCTCAGAGCTCAGCTGTGGGTGATCGAGCACAGGGCGGGGCAGGATGGCAGCCTGCTTCTCTGTCCCCTCTCCTCTGGGCTTGTGGCTAGTTCTGCTCTGGGCTGCTCTGTCTGTGGCTTCTCTCTGTCACTGAAGCTTTTTCTCTGTCTTTCTCAGGCTGCAGGAGCTCCTAGAGTCCTCTCTCACATGGCAGGGTAAAATGGCAGCTTTTCTTCTCCCCTCCCCTCCCTTTGTGTAGGAATCCAGCAAAGGATTAAGACCCACTCTGGGTCCTGCAATCTAATCCAAAGTTCCCCTCTAGGAATGGTTTACAGGCTCAGGAACGGGTTTGCTTTAAGAATAGGATTTTCTGGGGTCAACAACAAACTCAAACCAGCACAGTAATCAAGGCAGATTTTACAGAGAGTTGCTTTTAAAATCCAGAGTCAGAGATGAGTAAGAATTCAGGCATAAAATAGCAGGGAAATTGGACATGGTGGGAGGGAAATCTATATCTCAGAGAGATTTGCATGAGTACTGTAATGGTGAGGAGACATTAGTGGTAAAATAGCGAATGCATTTGTGTGTATGTGTGTGTGTGTGAGAGAGAGAAAGCGAGAAAAGAAAAGATGGAGAGAAGTAGGGAGAGAAGAGGACAAGTCTAGGAAGGTTTTAAAGATTGAGGTTTTGTTTTCAAATGGCAGATATTGGTTCCAAGAATTTCTACATTTCATTTCATTGGCCTTCACACCAAGTCATCCTTGTTTTGTGGCCAAGGTTTTTTTGTTTGTTTGTTTTTTAAAAAAACGTAAGAGCCAATAAACAAATACTAAAAAAGAAAATCTATTTTCACTTCTGTATGTTTTTCCAAAGTCTGTGAAAAATATTTTAAATTTTGGAATGGATGAAACAAGGTCAACCAAAACCAAATTTCCAAAAATGGTTTGTTTGGGGAAAGCTTTAAATATATACTGGTCAGAAGCTAAAATGATTGAGAACTACTAATTCCTTTTTCTAGAAAACATAAAAACATTTAAAATATGAACAACTAACCATAATAAAAGGAAAAGTTTTCTTTGCCCAGAGAGGTCTTACTGAAGTTTCATTTTGTTATTAGCTATAGGGTGGACATACAGATTTTACATTTAACATATAACTTTACAATTATTCTGTGTTAATGAAGTTATAAATTTGCATTTTTATCCAATTTTCATCTCAGCTAATATATTCATATGCCTCATCCAATCTTAGCAAAGGTGACGATAACTGTTGTTTTTAAAACAAATTCTTTAATGGCTCCAAGGAGAATCTTTCTAACTGTACTTTTGTCTTTTCTGGCAGATGACATTTGATCCGGAAATCTTCTTCAATGTTTTACTGCCACCGATCATATTTCATGCAGGATACAGCCTAAAGAAGGTAAATATGTAGTGATCAATTCTTTCTTTATCATAAAGTGGAGAATTTTACCATCATTAATGAAGAAATAGTTATTTTATGGACTTGCATTTATGGTAAGAATATTATCTTAGATTATGTGATATAAATTCAAATCTGACATGTTTATAATTCTTCTAAACTTGCCCTGCCCATTACGCTGGCAACTAGCCACATGTGGCTATTGAGTATTTGAAATGTGGTGAATCTGAATCAAGATGTACTTTAAGTGTAATATACATACTGGGTTTTTAAGACTTCATATATTAAAAAAAAAAAGAATCTAAAATATCTCAGCAATGTTTTATATTGATTTCATATTGAAATGATACTATTTGGTTATGTTGGATTAAATAAAACATTATTAAAATCCATTCCACCTCTTTTTAATCTTATTTTAACGTGGCTACTAGAAAATTTAAATTGGCACACGCGGCTTGCATTTTATTTCTACCAAACAGTGAGTCATTCTAAGTAGTTGTAACCAAAGAGTTTGCTTGTTAATTAAAATTGAACTCATACATCAGAGTGAAAACTCAAGAATGCTTTGCTGATATTCAGCTGTTGATACAGGAAAAAAAAAACATGACTTTTGCAATTTCTCTCCACTTGTCTGGCATTACTTAGGCACAGCCTGAATGTGCACACTTCATAAATTAGTAATTCACATAAGTGCTGTCATCCTCTGTGCTGTGGAGCGGGGCTCTGGCTGTATGATGTTTGGGACGCAGAGGCAGTGGGACTGCTTTTTGCTGCCCACCCCCCAGCCCCGGAGATTCCTGGGGATTTGTATCGTTTGGCTCCACCCTCTCCAGCAGCCAGGGACCTTGTTCATTACAGGCCATCTTTTCTTCTGTACTCCAGGCTCCCTTCTTGCTGTGAGTTCTGGCTACTCAGACCCTGCTTAAAGAACTGCAGTGGAGTGTTGCCAAGCAAACATTTGGAAATATTTAGAGGGTTGGCTTTATTCAGGTCAACCCCAGGCCCAATACTAGGCATCATTTTGTGTCTGATTCATTAAAATACGTTGTTACGGCCTGTACAGCCTTGTTTCATCACATTCAAAGGACATACAAATCAGAGATCCAATAAAAGTTAAAAGGCAACTTACCTCTTTTAGAGCAGTGTTTTTTAAAAACCCTGCAGAAGTTCCAGTTTAGAACAAAACTTCTTGAAAGCCACGTCCTCTACTAATTGCCCCTCCATTAATTTCCTGCCAAGAAATTGCCCCAGCCCCTTCTTTCTCTCTCATATCTGACACTCATCACTTTCATCCTTACCCTTTCACCTTCCAGATGCATTTCTTTTTGTTTTTTTGAATAACCTCTGTCTTGAGCAGTGTAAACCGATTAAGTCACTATTTACACAATAAGGCCAGAAACTGAGGCTCCAAACACAAAATTTGCCTAAATAGTGAGGACAAGGTGGAGCTGTGAAATGCATAGATTTTTTTTAGTAGAGAAGTTGTAGGTTTATGGAAAAAATATGCCTAAAATATAGAGTTCCTATCATATACCATCCTATTATTAACAGCTTGCATTAGTGTGGTAAATTTGTTACAATTCGTGACAGAATATTTTTATAGTTTTACTATTAGCTATAGTTTATTGTTTATAATACAGTTCACTGTGTTGTACAATAACCTTAATTCTAGTATCATATATACACATTTACAATTCGGTGCTGTTAATTACATTCACAATGTTGTGCTGCCATCACCACCATCCAATACCAAAACTTTACAATCAAGCCAAATGGAAACTGTACAATTTAAGCATTAACTTCCCATTCCCTGCCATCCCACCCTGGCCCCTGGTAACTTGTATTCTGGATTCTAACTCTATGAGTTTTCTTATTCTAATTATTTCATATCCATGAGATCATATAATATTTGTCCTTTTGTATCTGTCATACTTCATTCCACATGATGCCTTCAAGGTTGTTTCATGTATCAGGACTTCAGTCCCTTCTATGGCTGAATAATATTCCATTTTAAGTATATACCACATTTTGTTTATCCATTTATCTGTTGATAGACAATTGGGTTGTTTCTACCTTTTGGCAATTGTGAATAATGCTGCCATGAACATTGGTATAGAAATATCTGTTCAAGTCCCTGCTTTCAAATCTTTTGGGTATATACCTAAAAGTGGGTTTGCCAGATCATATAGTAATTTTATACCTGACTTTACGAGGAACCATCAAACTATCTTCCAAAATGGCTGCACTATTTTACATCCCCACTAACAATGAATGAGTGTTCCTGTTTCTCCACATCCTCTCCAACATTTGTCATTTTCATTTTTTAAAACTAGTAGTAGCCATTCTAGTAGGTGTGAAATGGTATCTCGTGTGGATTTGATTTGCATTTCCCTATTAACTAATGATGTTGGTCATCTTTTCGTGTGCTTTTTAGCCATTTGTATATCCTCTTTGGAAAAATGTCTATTCAAGTATTTTACCCATTTTTAAATTGGGTTGTCTTTTTATTGTTGAGTTATAGAATTTGTTTATATATTCTGGATATTAAACCCTCTTTGGATATGTGGTTTCCAAATATTTCCTCCCATTGAGTAGGGTGTATTTTCACTTTTGTGATAAATTCCTTTGATGCACAAAAGTTTTTAATTTTGATGAGGTCCCATTTACCTATTTTTTCTTTTTTTGCTTGTGCTTTGGGTCTAAAGTTTAAGAAACCATATCCTAACACAAGGTCATGAAGATGCTTTCCTTTGTTTTCTTCTAGGAGTTTTATAGTTTTGGTTCTTATATCTAGGTCTTTGATCCATTTTGAATTAATTTTTGTATATGGTGTAAAATAGGAGTACTCCTTCATTCATTTGCATATGGATATCCAGTTCTCGTAGCACCATTTATTGAAGAGACTATTCTTTCCCAATTGAGTGGACTTGGCAGCCTTGTCAAAAATCAATTGGTGGGGAGTGGATGTGACTCAAGCAGTTGAGCACCTGCTTCCCACATGGGAGGTCCTGGGTTTGATCCCTCGTGCCTCCTAAAAACAAACAATAAAAAAAAAACAAAAAAAAAA
>JAQZBX010097896.1:0-11638 GCA_029593785.1 Cabassous unicinctus | reverse complement strand
TCTGGGCATGATTAAGTTATGATTAGGGCATTGACTGGGCCACCTCAGTAGGGTGTTGAGCCCCACCCCTTGGTGGGTGGGGAATCGAATATAAAAGGCAAGGCAAAGAACAGATTTTGAGTAGCAGTTTTCGAGAAGCAGTTTTGATGTTGGAAAGAAGGCCCCAGGAGAAGAGAAGCGAGCCGTTTGCCTAATAGTCTACAGCTGACTTTGTGGAGGAAACAGGAGCTAAGCTTGGAGAGAAATGCAGCCCCGGGAAGAGAGGAACACAAGAAGCCTGAACCCTGGCAAACGTCGGCAGCTGTCTTGCTCTAATATGTGGCAATGGACTGTGGTGAGAGAAGAAACTTAACGCTTTATGGCCTGGTAACTGTGGACTTCTACCCCAAATAAATACCCTTTATAAAGAGCAACCCATTTTTGGTATTTCACATTAGCACCCCTTTGGCTGACTAATACAGAAACCTTTCAAAGAAGGGTCAGACTGGAATTCACTGGGATACTTTTATCTTGGAATATTCCTCACACGTCCCAGAAAAACTTGCCTTTATCTAATTTCCCCCGCCAGACATTAAAATGTTTTTCCTCATTTCCTAAAAGAAATACCTGTGTTTAAATTTGAAGAGAAAAAATTTAAATCAAAGATTAGCTTTCAGAGACAAGCTTAAATGTCTTTTTAAAACACTGTTTCTGTGTTGTTGTTGTTTCTAATTATAAAAGTAGCACATACTCACTATATGAGCTTTGGAAAATACATAAAAGCCTAAAAAAGGAGAGTAAAGATTATCTGTCACCCTACGACCCAGAGATAACATTTAAGTGCATTTTTTCCCGGTCTTTTAATATACTTTTGTTTACGAAATTGGGATCATACTCTGTATACACAACTTCATATCTTACTTTCTTATTTTAATATTATGCTCTCATGGACATTTTTTATTTCAAAAAACATGATTTTTAATGGCTGCATAATTTTCTATTCTATGGCTATACCATCATTTATTTAATCCGTTTGCAGTTTTTGGATATTGAGTTAGTTCCAATTTTTGCTTGCTATTATTTTTGTAGCTAAATCTTTTTGCACATCCTTAATTATTTCCTTAGGATAAATGCCTCACACTGGAAATGCTGTGTCAAAAGATAGGCATATATTAAAACTTTTGGGATTTTTGGTATGTGTTCATTCCCAAATTGCACTTCAGAAAAGTTAGACCAATTAAAATTTCACTAGAACGATATTAGAGTGATTGTTTCTCCCTTAACCTGGACAAAACTGGCTATGATAATTTATTTTTAATTTTTAATCATTGTCATTGACTTAGGTATTAATGGAGCATGTGAGTTTAATTGTTTTAAATTATGTCTATTGGTCATGTTTATCTCTTTATGTTTCTCACTTTTTTTGGTAAATTGTTCATCTCCTTTGTCCTTTTGTCTGTTGGGGTGCTGGTATTTCTCTTACTATCTGTGAACTTTCTATATGTTAATATTATTAAGTATTTGTCTGTCAGATGTATTTCCCTTTTAAGGGGCTTCTCCACATTTACAGTACTATTGTACTTCTCAGGAGTTTTTATGTCCTTATCAGGATAAAGTTTTCCACAATCCAAAGAGGAAAAAGGACAGAAATAATCCTTCCCCTTTCCATTCTACCACTAACTAGAAGATATAAGGAACCCACAAATGATCTTAAAAATAAATAGACCACGTTATTAGAGAAATAATTCAGTGTCCCCTATGGATTTATTAATGGCCCCTATAAACACCTTTCTTCTACCAAATCTCTCTGGACACCTAATGCCTGTTCTAAACCAACAGCCCTGTAATTGGCTAAGGGCCTGCCCAAAACTTCCGCTTTCTACCAACAACTCAAACTGTAGCTTTCTGCATAGTCCCAGACACTTTAATACTTGCTGGTACTTAAAGAGAAAAATCTGCAGATTCTAATCACTAGGTCTAATTATAACAAAGGGGAAAACTTCACTAAAATGTTAATAAAAGAAAAAAATTACCAAGCCTGTTCTCTTGCGGCCTGATAATGTGGATTAGCCTGTGTTTCCAAAATCTGACTTCTGAACCATGTCTTTGAGTAAGGGAGAGAATCTTTCCCTCTCCCACTTACTACCCAAGAGGGAAGGGCACTTGGGAGCCTCATAGAATATGCCCACACTGAATGCTGCACAGGCCTGGGGTAGGAAAGGATTTGGCCTTTAGTCACCTGAATTTGCTGTGATTTCAGGGGCCCCTGGAGGCCCAGAGGTCAAATACTCCTTGTGTGACCATTGATTAATGACTAAAATCCCACCACGAGTTTAAACTAAACATCTAGTGCTCAGTTCAAATGTAAACAACTGCATCGCCAAGTTTTATCAGTCAGAGAAACTTCAATAAGTGTGAGTTGTAGTTGGCTCCTTCCACAGGCATGTGTGGGTGACACATGGGGTGAAGAAGAGTGTACCATTGTACAGAGTACCTGATGGTGTAGATGAAAGGGATGCAACCATTAAGCAAACTTGGCTGGCTTCATAAATTGGCTTATAGTGAGCACTGACAAGGGATAGCTGCAAACATAACCCCAGGTTGCTTCAGCAGGTGTGAGTAAATAACGCAGTTATTTTCCAGTAAGCAATGATTTTGTCATTCTAGTGCCACTTTGATGTAAATAAGACTTCTCTTCACCCACTGAGTCAAGGAAATGACAAGGTATCTAGATTTCTTTATTGCCTTCAGAACAGAGTCTTGGCTAAGAAAGGAAGACCAGTAAAATGGCAGCTTCCACTTTCTGCCTAGCATTTACAAAACTCTTTCTATGGACCAGGGACATGTCTAAATGCTTTACATGTATTAGCTCATTTATATATCACAACCACTCTACCCAGATAGCTATTATTATTATACTCATTTTACAAGTAAGGAAACCGAGGGATAGAAAAATTGCATAACTTACCCAAGAGGCAGAACTGAGGTTTGAATCCAGGTCTGTGAGATTTCAAATTTCATATTACAAACCATGCTTGGAAGCCATTTGTCCATCGCCAAAGAGATAGAAGTCACTGTTACTACACTATTTATCCTTTTGTGCTATGTCTTGGGTGTTTCTTTAAGAGTTATTAAAATGGGAAGAGAGGGAGCAACTTGTTGAGAGGCTTAGAATGGTTAAGAGAATAAGCTTTGAAATCAGACAGATTTGGGATCATGTCCTGACTCTGCCACATACTAGCTCTGAATTTCAGCAAGTTACTTAACATCTCTGAGCCTCGATTTTTTCATTTGTAAAATAGATGTGATAATAATAATCCCTATTTCATAGAGCTGTTGTGAAGATTACTTGAATTAACAGTATGCAGTACCTAGCAAGCATTCAATAAATATTACTTATTTTAAAGCTGGATAAGAAGGCTTTAGGCAGGGGTTCTTAACCTATTTTGTTCCATGGACCCCTTTGCCAGTCAGGTAAAAACCATGGACCCCTTACTAAGTCCACTCTATATTGTGTATTATTTAACAAATATGTCACACCCGCACCAACACGTCCCCACAAGAATAATGTTTTTTTGAATTTCAGTTCAAGCTCATGGACCCCTAATTAAGAACCCTGTCCTAGAGTTTGGCCTCAGTTTGACATTATTCTGAGTGACAAGAAAAACACACAGACACTAGCCCTACCAAATGCACCACCATTCAAGAGGGAAATCCTCATCCTGAGCAAGAGGGCCAGGCAGCAGCCACCTACAGAGCCAGGCTCAGCAAATGACAGTTGCAATCATCACCCAAACAGCACAGTTTGTGTGCTGGAGGGGAGGGAGTATATTGGAATGTATTGCTGAATAGTAGCTTAGTCTTCTCCATCACACCTGAAAACTTCCAGCAAGCCTCCCCTTCAAAATCCAAGTACAAAGCATTTAGACACTTCATCTTCAGTTTTTAAAAATCTTATTCACCAGTAGTTTGTTTATCAGACTTGGGGAACTGCAAGCCTTAGTTTCCTCATCTGTAAAGGATCAAAAAGGATCTATCCAAAATCATGCTTATATTACCAGGCCAAAATAAAAATAGTAAAAACAACACTAATTAAGCCATATATCCAAAGGACAGTATATTGTAATATAATAGATTCAAGTAGACCTGAGTTTGAGAATGGTTCTGTCACTTACAGGCTACATGACCTTAGGCAAGTCATTTAACTTCCCTGAGACTCATTATCAAATCAAGGACAGTAGTGGCTGCTGCAAATAGTAAATGAAACGTTGCATGTGAAATTGCTTTGAAAACTCTAAGGGATATGCAAATGACAAGGATGCAAATGTAGCCAAACATTTGCAGAGAAAAATATTAAAAAAACAAAATTGCTGCAGGAGTGGTTAACAAAAACCTAACAGGAAAACAACACTACTGAATTATAAATACTGTGTTACTCATTTATTATTACCATTGTTTTTACTACCAGGGATTTAGAAAAAGCAGGTACATTTAGAAACAGGTGGAGAAGTAGAAACCTGTGGAGAAATCCCCAAGAAAACTTGTGGGGAATTTTTAGGACTGTAGATGGCACTAGCTGTTTAGAGTGTCTCATTTCTCTGTAAAATGTATAGCTCCCCTCTTCCTCAAGCTGGGGTGGGAGAAGATAAAGGATTATCTATGGTGAAGGGCTCTCCAAGACCCTCAAAGAAATAAAAGTGTGTGTAGGTACATTGTAAGCCAGAAAGGAGGAATGCTACAATCATTCTGACTCTCCCCACACAAATTCCACTCTTATCTCTCTGGACCCCTCATCCCAGTTGAGCCCTGGCAGAGCTGCAGTGTTGCCATGAGGCCACTAGGGGCACTCTTCATGCGTACAAATTCATGGAGACGAGTGCCACCAGAGCTGCTTTTCTCCTTAGTTTTGCTGAAATAGGCTAAAGATTTTGAAAAGTGACCTCACAGAGAAACCAAGGAAAAACAATACTGAAATAGGAAAAGACAATTCAAGAGCAGAGAGACCAATGAATTCAGAGAACAGTAATCACTTTTCTCTACTTTTATAAACTTTAATTATGTATTTTGGCAGTGATCTACTAAATTTTAAATGAGTATACATTTCAACCAAGGAATTCCACTTCTTTACACAAATTCTTGCACATGAGCACAAAGAGGTATTTACAAGGATGCTCTCTATAGCACTGTTTGTATGAAGAGAGAGAGAAGAAAGAGGAGGAGGAAGGAAGGGAGGGAGGGAGGAAGGAAGGAAGGAAAGGAAAGGAGAGGAAATACTGGGCAACCATTTAGAAAGAGATAGATCTGTCTCTACTAATACAGAAAGGGCTGTAACATATATTGTTGAGTGAAAAAAAAGCAAGCTGCAAAATAATGTATACTGTAGGATATTGTTATGTAAAAAAAACACAAAATGAAACAATATCTGTACATATTTAAATTCATAGAAAAATCTAAGAGGTGCACCTCAAATTGATGCTGAAAGATAAATCAAAGAGGATTTTTGTTTTATCTTTACTTGTATTTTTAATAAGAATGTATTTCATATTCGTATATTATATTTTCTAATTCAAAAACTTAATTTTAAACTCCAGTCACAGATTAGAAACTCAAAATGGCTTGTGACTGGTACTGTAACAGGCTGGGGCAGTCTTGAGTCCAGCTCTGGCAGGTTCAGATTGCCCACTCTGGTCCCAGATTGGATTGCACTTCAGACTGGCAGCCTCCACGACCTTCAAAGTTTCTTCCATAGTCTTTGGTTGGAATTTTCCTTTCAGCTGCTCTTAAAAGCAATTATTCATCACTCATTCATTCAAATTCACCAAGTATTTTTAAGGGCCCACCATTTGCTAGGGACTGAGGAATGAAATTGTAAACAAAAATAGACCTGGACCTTCCTTATGATCTGGAGCTTAGATTCAGCACTCTAGAGTGATAAGAGCTTGGGTTCCATACCAAGCTTCAGTTTCAGCTCTGTATGACTTGGTACAAGCACCTCAGTGTCCCCATCCATAAAGAAGAGTGATAATGCTCCCTACCTCACAAGCTTGTGGTGAGGATTCGATGAAGTAGTACAAGTAATTCATGGATCAGGGCACCTGGCATATAGCAATTGCTCAGCCGTTAACTTCTCTCCTACTTTATATTTTCCTGTGCTAATCTTTCCAATATAACAATAGTTGTTATTATTATACAAGCATTTATGTTGCTTTTACTATGTGCCAACTACTATTCTAAGTGCTTCACACTTATTAGCTTATTCAATTCTCAAAAGAACCCTTTGAATGAGTACAATCATCCCCATTTCCAGATGAGGAAACTGAGACACAAGTTAAGCAACTTGCCTAAAGTTGCATAGTTAATAAGTGGCAGAGATGGGGTTTGAAGCCAGACAGCCTAGCACCAGAGTCTGTTTTCTTAATAATTATTCTTTGTTTCTCATAAGTATCTTTATGACTGTGGGCAATATTTATTGAGGAACCATGATGTGCTAGGCACTGTTCTAGGCATGGTGCTACGGCAGTGAAAAAGATAAAGTCTCTACTACCACAAAGAATGTCTAGTGGGGTAGGACAGGTGAGGGGTGGTGAGAGACAATACATTAATCTATAAAATAGTATCATGTAGTCGTATGTGTTTTGAAGAAAATAAAGCAGAAATTGGTCTTTTTCACTTTGTCTTGAAACAGAGTCACTAACTGCATATTTCTTTTTGGAGAAAGTCAGGTTTGTTGCCTCTTGTTCTGGGCTCACAGGAAGGCATGTGGCATCCATGACAGTTTCTTCCTCATCCCATGCCTTCTTGCCCACCAGAATAGCAGAAAGCTGCAACTTGTTCTCTTTCACAGGCCCAAGCTCCTGAGGAGCCTATCCTCTATATTCCTGTTTGATAGGAGCCAACCCCTTTTCAGTCCATTTACAGAGAAGAATCCCTCCCAGCTCAGATTTCAGTTCTCCCCAATTTCCAGAAGCTTTCTCCAGGACCCTGCCCCCATGTGAATGATCTTCTCACATTCCAACTAAGCCAGTTTGACATTATCAAAATACTTCCAGCATCCAGGAGCCATTCAGTCACACCTGGCTCTTTAAGTCAGGGCACCCCACCATGCACTGTGCATCATGCCCATAAAAGCAAATCAAGAGAATTCATGCAAACCTACTCCACCAGCAAATAAAAGGAAAGAAAAATCCTCTACTTTGGGTATGAGCAACTGTCTCTGGTGGGTAGTGAGACACTGCCTTCCATGAACCCATTCCAATTTCTCTATTCCTTGTTTTCACACTCCCTTGATCCAGTAAACCATTCTGAACCACCCATCTGGTTCTGCCCCTAAGCACCTGTCTCTCAGAAGGAACTGCTGGTAAGAGATCCTAGGGTCCCACCTTCCATCCATCTCCATGGTACAGCTTAGCAGTTAAGAGCATAGGTCTTAGAGTCAGAGCTTGGGTTAGATTCCTAGCTCTGCCACTTATTGGTAAGTAAGCAAGTTACTTCTTTCAGCCTCAGTTTGCTCATGTATAAAATGGGGATGATAATACCTACCTCTTAGGGTTACTGTGAAGATTGAATGAAATAATGCAAGTAAAGTGCTTAGCACAGTTGCTGGCATGCAGTAAACACTTAGCAAATGAACTATGAAAAAAATGTTGATATCCTCTGGGGTCCTGTTCTTAGCTCTTTCCTCTTCTCATTCTTTGTACACTCCCTGGGAAATCTCATCTACTCTATAGTTTCAAATACTGAAAATATGTTAATGATTCCAGATTTCATTCTATCCCAGAGCTATCTCTGGAGTTATTCAAAATGCTGGTCAGTTATGAAATAAGGAACTTGGTCAGAATGATGTCAATCAACATACCACTTCCTTCCTCCAGGAGGTATTCCTACAACAAAATAATAATAATCTGAACTAAACAGTAGGCAAAGTGAAATAGTTGATTTGCAATCTAGCTCAAGCTCCTTATCTCATAATAGACTAGTAACTGGACAGATAGTGTATCTGGTGTTTCTGTTTGCAGATACACTTGGAGTAGCAAAGACATTTCTAACTGGATGTTCTACAAATACCTGACTTCCCTACCAATGAAGAGAGCTCAGCTAGCAGACATCTGTCTTTCTAGACAGGTGTCATAGACATGTCCACCATTATCACTGCTTTTATTCTCAGGCACTATTTCTTTATTTCTCTGATACTATCACTTCATAGGTCCTAGTTTACTGCAACTGTACACAGACCTTCATACCCACTTCTGGGTCTTTGGGGACCCTCCAAACTCCCCTCCTAACTTTGGAAACTTGGCTTTCCTGCACAGTTTTTAGCTCGGCTCACATTTTTAGTTTGGGCAAATCCACTTTTGTCTTGGCTCCATGCATCCCAATCCATACCACATCCAGACTCCCCATTAGATACTGGGGTTTTATAGCATCTTGCCTAGAGCCCACTGTTTCTATGATACTCTGTCACCCACTCAAGTTCAAGAATCTTCAGATTTGTAGTGCGACATTAATGACGCAACTGGGTATCCTGCCCCTCCTGCCCTCTAACACCTCCTCAAGTTAATACTGGAAGAGGAACTTTGCTAACACACACTTTGTATGTGCTCTACCAGGCTGGCAGCTACATGCCATACCTTCCACTCCAAAACTGCTTGCTTTACTTGAAAAGGTAAAAATACTTGGGCTTTGACCCACATCTTAATTCCCAATCACAGGAGAGGGAGACGTTCTGAGTTCCCATGAAATGATAGGTAAGGGCACTAATCACCAGGCAAATTCCTGGTCCCCAATGCCCAACCGCCAACCCAACGAAAACTAGCTGCCAAGCTAATTGGTATCCTCACTGTGTAGCCCAGTGACCCATTGTACAAACTCCCATCAAGCTTCAGTTACCAACCATCAAAAACTCCCAGTTAATTATTTATTCTCAGCCTCTTTTCAATGAAGATCCATGCCTTTGCTGTTACACCCTGCATTTTATCTCCCACTATGACCACTAGCATTGCCTATCACCTAGTTAAGACTTACTTATCCTTCATATTATAGCTCAAACAAACCTTCCCTGACAGTTTGTAGTCTCCCCCATCCCCCATTGTAACATGCTCATTCATAGAACTTATCAAAATTACAATGTTTACATTGGCTGGTAGATGCACTCTTGTTTGTGATTGTTGATTAATGCATGTCTCAACCACTAGAGCAGGGGTACTTAAACTTTTTTGTTCCATGGACCCCTTTGCCAATCAGATGAAAACCATGGACCCGTCACTAAGTCCACACAATACTGTGTATTATTTAATAAATATATCACACCCGCACCAACACATCCCCACAAGAATAATGTTTTTTTGAATTTCAATTCAAGCTCATGGACCCCTTGGTAAGAATTCCTGCACTAGAGAAACTATACAAGGGCTGAGACCATATCTTTTTTGCTCACTATGTATCCCCAACACTAGCAAATTGCCAGTCACATTGTAGGGACTCTGGTAAATATTCATTGACTGAATGAATTACCATTATTGATCACTTCCTGCTAATTCCTGACCTCTGGAAACAACTCTGCAGCCCAGATATTCACAAAGCTAAATCTACAAGGGCTTATAACCAGTTTAGAGAAGATTACAAAATTAAGAGAGACTTATTTCCAAAACAACCTCACTGTGAATCTACAGTCATATCTTTAAGCTTATGCTCCTATTATCTTTGAGTGATTATTGAATGAGAGCTGTGCTAGTTTGTTCTATTGTCAACTCGATACACCAGGAACTAGATTTCTCACAATCCTCTTCTCTGTATGGTAATGATTTAGAGTTGGCCATAAGTGAAGTTGTGTGAGATATGGGAGGCAGAAGTAAAGCAGCAGTCATTACACTATAAAGATCATCTTTGGTTAGAGGTAGTGAAAGACAAACACAGAGGTGCAGGCAAGTTCCATTTTTCCTCACATTGTCTTGATCCACCTCCATTTTTCATTCCGTATTGTTGGTCCTGCTGATAAAGAACAATCCCAGGCCAAACAGCAGGTTCTTCACTGCAGCCTTACAGAGTCCGTATAGCTATTCAAAGCTAACAGCTGTACATACTTCTACACCATTCCCCCTTCGGCGCCCAACTCTAGCAGTCTGACATGCCTAGTTTCCAGATTTTTCTGCAAGGTCTAACTCTTTCGCCTGCACCAGAGCTAATGAGTGATCTTTCTAGAGATCTTTCAGGGTTTTTTTTCAGATCTTTATTTCCCTAGATCCTCCCACAATAGTAAATGGCTTAATTCGTATAATACTTTTCTTATATCATAAAACTTCTGTTCACAATTGTTATCATTATACCAGATATCAGAGACACATTCTGCTTTTACAGACTACCCAGCTTCCTGGCCACAGCCTCCAGTTCGTGCTCTGATTCTAAAAAGTACTGTTTAAAACTCTCCATATCTAGATATTGGCAAAGTTTTTAATTTCAAGTAAAAAGAAGAAATCCTACAAACATCAAAGCAGAAAAACAAGTTAATTTAATTTTAAAGGAACAAATCTCAGACTTCACTGCAACACTAAACGTAAATATTAATCTTTTTTTGTGGATATGCTCCATTTGTCTCCCCAGATCCATCTCCTTCCTTTCCAGCCTTCTTTGTGCCCTGGGAGTATGACTTCTATAGACTGCATCACTTGAACTCCCTAGATTTCTGAAGGCCAGAATAAAGTTATAGTAACATTTAACTAACTTTATATATTAATTTGAATATACTTTAAAAGACATTGCCTGCTTGCCTTGGATTCTATTCCCAAACTCCTCTAATTACTAACTTTAAGAGATCAGTAAATATAGGTTTGATTGTTTTGAATCTATAAATTGCTTTGGGTAGTATTGACATCTTAACAATATTTAGTCTTCCAATTCATGAAAACAGAATGTCCTTCCATTTATTTAGGTCTTCTTTGATTTCTTTTAGCAATGTTTTCTAGGTTTCTGTGTACACGTCCTTTACATACTTGGTTAAATATATTCCTAGGTATTTGACTATTTTTACTTGCTATTGCAAATGGAATTTTTTCATGACTTTCTCTTCAGATTGTTCATTACTAGTATATATAAACACTACTAAATTTTGCGTGTTGATCATGTACCCTGCCACTTTGCTGACTTCATTTATTAGCTCTAGTAACTTTGTTGTGGATTTTTCATGATTTTCCATATATAAGATCTTGTCATCTGAAAATAGGAAAAGTTTTACTTCTTCCTTTCCAATTTGGATGCCTTTTGTTTTTCTTGCCTAATTGCTCTGGCAAGAACTCCCAGTACAGTGTTGAAATACAGTAGTGATAGATGATAGTAGGCATCCTTGTCTTGTTCTTGATCTTAGAGGGAAAGCTTTCAGTCATTCACTCTTTAATATGATGTTAGCTATGGGTTTTCCATATCATGTTGAGGAGGTTTCCTTCTATTCCTTGTTTTCTAAATGTTTTTATCAAGAAGCAGCGCTGGATTTTATCAAATGCCTTTTCTACATCAGTTGGGATGATCATGTGTTTTTTTCTCCCTTATCCATATAATGTGGTATATTGCGTTAATTGATTTTCTTATGTTGATCCACTTTTGTATACATGGGATAAATCTTACTTGATTATGATGTAAAATTATTTAAACTTGCCATTGGATTTGGTTT
>JAQZBX010097895.1:0-11638 GCA_029593785.1 Cabassous unicinctus | reverse complement strand
GCGGTGGGCTGATGCAGCAACCTCACGGCAGGAAGCGGGTGTGGCGCAATGGATAGAGCACCCGTTTACCATATGAGAGGCCCCGGGTTTCGCTTCCCGGCGCCTCCTTGTGAGGGCAGGCCGGCTCCGCGGCGCCGTGGGCTGATGAGGTAAGACCTTACAGCAAGGGGGAGATAAGCAGACACAGAGAAGACACGCAGCGAATGGGCACAGCAGCACAAGCAGCAAGGGGGGGATAAATAAATAAAATAAATAAATCTTTAAAAGAAAAACAAACAAAAAAAACTTACATGGGGGTAATGCAAGGGAAAGAGTCAGCACCATTTATTTATTTATTTATTTTTGTTTAGGAGATACCTGGGATTGAACCCAGGACCTTGTACACGGGAAGCAGCTGCTCAACAACTGAGCTATATCCCCTCCCCAATGAGAGTTGGTTTTTTCTTTTGTTTGTTTGTTTGTTTGTTTGTTTGTTTTTAGGAGGTACTGGGGTCAAACCAGGGACCTTGTACATGGGAAACAGGCACTCAACCACTTGAGCTACATCTGCTCCCCAGCACCATTTTTTAATGTGTCATCTAGATTATCTTTATCCCAGGGATCTTCCCACTCTGTCATGCAGGAAGAGACAAGAGTATGGAAAGTGATTAGGGCCAGGGTGTTTAGATGTCAGTGTTTATTGTTCTTATTTTGGGGCGTGAAAGAGAGTAACTGGGTGGTTCCTTTTTTTTATTTTAGGAGTGGATTTGAACTCAGTATTATATAGCTCTTTTTCTAGAAAATTTTACTGTTTATTATGTTACAGGGGACATAGAATTTCAAACTATATAAATTTCCAAGTGCATTTGGAAGATTGAAGAAATAGAAAAGGATAACGCATGAGCCGTAGAAATACTTTAAAATGCAGACATTCCAGGCTTTTTGAAGATGCTGTAGCTTTGTAAAGGAGTTAGGCAATAATGATGCTTTATGTTGTAAGTCCTTTTTCTGGTTTACAAACAGTTTTCACATACGTTGTTTAAACCTCAGTTATGTGAGGTAGGCAGAATGATGGTGGTTGTTCCAGGATCGTGATCAGTAACTGAGGCTGGTGTAGGATAAAGTTATTTCCCCTGATCAGATAGCCTATCTGTATCACCCAGGTCTGGTGACTCCTGGTGCAGGGCACTTTCCACAATATGATTTTGCAATAGATAAGCCTAAAATATAGTTGTCAAAAAGGCATTTGAGTCACCCCTTTATAACAGGTTCTAGTAATGTCACTGTCACCCAGCAGCTTTGCGATATTGGACAAGTCATTTCATTTCTTTTGTTCTCAGTTTCCTCATTACGAAATGGGGGCAGGGAGTAGAGAAAGACTCAGTGATCCCAAAGGCTCCATACTGTGCTGGCTCCAAAATCCAGCTGGGCCGCAGGACTCGGGAGAACATTTCAAACCCTAATGTCTGTCACTCCTTGATCGGCAACAGTTTTGTGAAAGTGGATAACACAGGAAATATCAAAAACCCCCAAAGCAGATTGCTTGCATCCTTTCTGCACCTCAGCCTTTATGGGTTCATTAAGCCCAGGGTTTTATTGTTATGATTATACAAATAAGTCAGGCTGAAGATTAGAAACAATTGAAACCACTGTTAAGGAGGAAGGGTATGAATTTGCCAGATAGATAGGTAGGGTTATTTTAAGCTAGAAGAGTTCAAGAGTTCAACAATTTTAAATATACATGAAAATCACAAGGAGTTATTATACACATAATTGATTTAAAGGCAACACTCAAAATTACATTGTTGCCACATGCAAAAGTGATTAAGGGCAAGCTAATGGTTTAAAATAAAAGCGAAATACATAAGTTCCCAAACTTTTATGGCTTCTTAGTGACTCAGTAATTTTTTAACTGTGCACCTATTTCAAAAGAAATATCTAACAGTTTAGATTATTAATTTATTAGGCCCAAATAATATAATACTAATAGTTCCCATCCTGTCTAACAGATGTTGATGGTTTCATGTGAAAATTTAAACAATTCTGCATGCTCTCGTGAGTAGAGCAGTCAGGTATTAATAAAATGCAGGATGCCTAGTTAAATTTGAATTTCAGATTTAAAAAACGGTATTTTGGGGGCGGGGGGGGGTAAGTTTGTACCAAATACTGCATAGGACACACTTACACTACAAATTATTCTTTATTTGTTTGAAGTTCAAATTTAATTAGGTTCCTGTTTTTTGTTTGCTAAATCTGACAACCATACCCATTTATTCACTGTGGCTCCCCCGGGTCTCTTGCCACATAGTTTGGAAACCACAGATCTGCTCATGGCCAATTTTTAAGTGTAAAATTCGGTTCGTTTTAAATTAATAAATCACATACAGGGAATTTTCAGAAATTTGTTTTAAATATAATTAAATTTACCAAAATATTTTGTAGCTGTTTGTGCATGGAGATATTTGGATTATGATGAATGAGACTTATTTTGACTAATGAAGGTCTGGCCAATTCATGTTGAGCACTGAGTCATCAAATGTGGTTCCCCCAATTCACCTGAAGTCACTTGAATAAAACCTGAGTGCCAGACCAAAGCTTCTGGTACCTTCTGTGGGATTTGATTCAACAGCTGAAGCAATGAAGTCAGGTTGATTTTTTTTTTTTAATTGGCTAGTCTAATTTTGTTGTCTCTTAGACATAATTATAGTCACTTGGTAGGACTGGAATTAACCACAGAAATTGTTAGTGATTATGAAGAGCAGCTCTCAGGCTTTCTTCACTGTGGTGCCACCTAATAACCATTACATTGCAATGTTTTTCTTTCAGAAAGCTCAGTGGATATGCTTTATACGTTTGCAAACTGCTCAGGACTGGACCTGATCTTTGGCCTAAATGCATTACTAAGAACAGCAGACTTGCAGTGGAACAGTTCTAATGCTCAGTTGCTCCTGGACTACTGTTCTTCCAGGAATTATAACATTTCTTGGGAACTAGGCAATGGTAAGTGCTCCCAGGAACATTTCATTAATAAGGAGATTCCCTTTGGGTATTATTTGTTACTATTTATGGCTTTTCTTTTTACAATATTAGTAAATATACCTCTACCTGGGCACATTCTTTTTTATTTATTTATTTATTTATTTTTTCACTGGGAGGTCCTGGGGATTGAACCCAGGTCCCTCCATATGGGAGACAGACACTGAACCATCTGAGCCACATCTGTCCCCCTTGGGCACATTCTTAAAAGTACTCAACTATGCAACGTTTGAAACTGCTTACAGCAGAAAACTCCTTTATATATCCCAGAACTTATTGCTAAACCCAATTTATGTTACATTTGAGTTGAGAACAGTCAGCCAGAGCCAAAAACCTCCCTGCAGCATTCAGGTTTCCTTGAGGTTTTCCCATTTCTTTTCTGGAATCTCAGCTTGTCAGTTAATCTCAGCAACCCCATGCCAACCCTCACAATAGTCTCAAGCTGTATAGAGGTTCCCAGTATAAGTTCCTGATCGTCTCTTTCACTCTTAAAAATTTGAACTGAAGTGTTAATGATTAGTTACATTCATTCCAAATGTATTTGTTATGCTTTCTCTACACCCCAGCCAATGGAATGGAAAATGAAATGGGAAATGAGATATAGTGTGATGAGCACACACTTTATACCAGGCATTATTCTGAACATTTCACAAGTACTATTTTATCTTTATAACCACCCCTGAGGTAGATACAATTATGACCCTCATTTTACAGATGAGAAAAGAGGCACAAGGGAGTTATATAATGCCAGACAACTAAGTAGAGGGATCGGGATTTGAACCCAGGGAGTCTGGCTCCAGAGCAAGGTCCCTGCTCTCAGGGAGCATCCTTTCTAGTGGTAAGGAGCCAGACCAAAAAGAAAACAAACCATTAAATATGATACATGTCTACAATGATATGTGTTATAAATAAAGGCTAGCAGCAGACTTTTGCCTGAAGCTGCTGAGGAAAATGGCAAGTTGAAGCACAGAAAACAGAATAGAAGGGTAGAGACCATCCTATCTTAGCTAGGAACTGAACAATTTTATTACAGCAATTGTATGAATAATATACGATCCATCCATACCCATCTCTCAACAGCCTTCCTTCCCTTATAGTCTACCCCTCCCCTCTAGCTCCTTCTGTTCTTCATAGCAAGATAAAAAGAGTAATATCATGTTTCCCCCTTCTTTGGACCACATTTTGCAAAGGTTGAAAGGGTAGGGAGCAGGGAAGAGCCTGCCCTAGGTGTATTTATTTGAGAAGTGGATTGGATACTCTCTCACCTCCCTTTCTGGGCCTTTCTCCCATCTCTTCAGCTTTGCTACTTCCAGGCCCACTTGCACATAAAATTTGTGAGTATACATTCTCAGTAAGGCTCTTAATTCTATTCTAGAAAGTGGTTTTTAAATGTCTTCCTCCACTCAACTTTTTTATTAAAAGAAAATTAGGTCATTAAATACTGGATACAGGGGGCGCGGATGTGGCTCAAATGGTTGGGCATCTGTCTGCCATATGGAAGGACCTGGGTTCGATTCCCAGGACCTCCCGGTAAAATAAAAAAAAATATATAGAAGGCAAATGGGCTGCCAGGCTCTGTGTGCCGGTGAGCCGCCAGGCCCCAGGAGCCATGCAGCAAGATGATGACGTAAAAGGAGAGAGACAAGACGAGATGCTCCGAAAGCTCCAAAAACCAGGAGCCAAGGTGGCGCAGATGGCTAGAACACCTCTCTCCTACATCGGAGGTCTTCAGGATCGAATCCTGGTGAAGACTTGGAGGAGGAAGATGAGAAGAGATGAAACAGACACAGAGAATTGCCCAGCGAATGAACACAAAACAGCAAATGGGGAAGGGGGGCGTTTAAAATGGATCAAGTAAATAAATAAATCTTAAAAAAAAAAAAATACTGGATACAGACTATTTTCCAAATGCTCATTGGTTTAATATCCCCATTATTCACTTAAAATTATTTTAATACCCCCTCACACTCTAGTTACATAATTTTGATTTTTGTTTTTTGGGACTATCTTCTTTATAACTAGGGTTTTTACTTTTCTTGTCTTTGATTTATAATTTTTTTGTGATTTGAAAAATGTTTTGTTACTTTTAAATGCTTTTGTATGTCTGCTTTTAAATAAATAATCTAGGTAGATTATTTTGAGAATTGCTGTCTTTCAGAACCTAACAGTTTCCGGAAGAAGGCTGGTATTTACATTGATGGATTCCAGTTAGGAGAAGATTTTATTGAGTTGCATAAACTTCTAGGAAAGTCTGCTTTCAAAAATGCTCAACTCTATGGTCCTGATGTTGGTCAGCCTCGAGGAAAGACTGTTAAGATGCTGAGGAGGTAAGAGCTAGAGGAGACAGAACTACTTTTCTGAAAAGTAAATATTTTATGAAAGCTGTTCTATACTGAGATGAACTAAATATGATGAGTAAACACATGGAGTTAAACTATAGAGTCAAGGTTAGTAGGAGACAGAATGTGTGTTGAGAAGGGAGAGCTGATACTGAATGTATGTAGAAAGTTTAATAAAGGTTGCAAATTTATGGAAATGGATAGAGGTGATGGTAAAACACTTTAATGAGTATAACTAACAGTGCTGGTTTATAAATGTGATAGTGGCTGAAAGGGATAGTCTAGGGAGGTTAATGTTAATTGAAAGACAACTAGAGGATAATCTAGGGACTGTATGTATAATACAGTGATTTCGGTGGCAGATGATTGTGATTAATAATACAAATATAGAATGTTCCTCTGTTACAAGGTGTTAAGAATATGGAGATACATGGGAAAATACAACTAATGTAACTTACATACTATAGTTAACAATAATATTGTAATATTTTTGTAGCAAAGGCAAAGAAGGTACTATATCAATGCTAAAGGTAAAAAACAAAAGAATATGGGATTTCGTTGTTTGTTTGTTTTTAAGTAAATGTTCCTCTCTGGTAGAGAATCTTCAATAGTCCACATGTATTGACTGCCTCACTATATAATTTATCAAAAGAGGAAACAATAACTGGCTCAGAATGCCAAGGGTTCTGGGACAAATGTCACTTATGATAAAATTTGTATTGGAATTAAGGAGTTAATATTTGCTTGATTCTAAAATAAACTGTCCATTTCCAGAGAATAAAATGCTTGTGTATTTATTGTGCATACATATTGTGCATACAAGGACTAAATGATGATATAATGAGGTTTTTTCCCCCTAGCTTCTTGCAGGCAGCAGCAGAAGTGATTGATTCAATTACATGGCATCAGTAAGTATATCTCCTGTTCTTAAAACTAGGAAAGAAGTGCTAACTTTATTTAATGTCTATTTTTCTGAAAATCCTTTCCATTTAACTGCTAATTGATTTTATAATTCAAATAAGAAACAAATAGTGTCATAAGTAACACTGTGCTAGAATCTTAATATTAATAAAACCAAAATTAAAAGTTATTTTAAATAATGTGGTAGTTTTTATAAGATCAAGGCACTCTGTGACTTGACCCATAGAACCTGTAAACCAACGTGCTCGCCAAGGACCAGGTAACCCCATGAGTACTTGCACAAGTGACTCTGTCTTCTCAAGACAAAGGAACTCGTTTCTAGTTATTTGAAAAGAATAGGCTCTTCTTCATGTCTCCCTTCTGTCTTGGTCTCTCCCTACTAGAACTTCTGCCTTTTCTTTTATTGTGGGGGGCAGGGGGAGAAGTAGGGAAGAGAATAATATCAGCCAATTAACTTAAAGGCAGAAAGTAAATTTGTAATTTTTTCCCAAATAATATAGCTACTACTTGAATGGACGCATTGCTACCAAAGAAGATTTTTTAAATCCTGATGTACTGGACACTTTTATTTTATCCGTGCAAAAAATTTTCCAGGTAATAGTCTTTTTTTTTTTTCCTTTTAATGTAAAACCAGGGTTCTTATTTTGTAATCTAGCTCATTCTAAATTTTATAGGTATATATATTTACATGCTTTTTAATCTTAGGGTATATATTATTGAAGACAGGCACAATGTCTTATTCACCTTTGGTTCCCACTTAGCATAAGGCTTTACCATATATTTTGATTAGAAATGTGAAATACTTTCAATAGCCTTTTAGTAGAATTAACTATCATAGGCCATAAGAATAGGTTGATTTACATTCTTTCCACGCCGTAGTATTCCGATAAAAGTAGTTTGCCAAAGATCTAAATGTCTGAACATATTTTGTGATTATATAGGATGGGTGGGGCAGATCACGATGAATACAAGGTTTGAATGTTGTTAATCTTCAAGAGCTTGGTTGCTCAGCTTATTTGCAAATCCCATGGAGCCTTTTCTGTTCCGTAGGTTGTTGAGGAGACCAGACCCCTCAAGAAGGTCTGGTTAGGAGAAACCAGCTCAGCATACGGGGGTGGAGCGCCCCTGCTGTCCAACACCTTTGCAGCTGGCTTCATGTGAGTAAAGCAACACTGGCCTCCAGGAGCAGAGTGTAGCCATCCCCCTATCCCTCCATTCAGCTGAAACAGCTTGTTGGCCAAAAAGCAGATCCAAATACAGCTTCTGCAGCTGATCCTCAATATTTGTGCCAGATTTTGCAAGAAAATGATTTTCTAAAGCTTGTTGGACATCTATAACGTTTGTCCCAAATTAATCACTCTAAGAATGAATTGTTTCAGCAATGTTGTTCCTTAATTTTGGCCCATAAATATGTCAAAGATTCCTTCCTTCAAAGAAGCACATTGTAAAAGAGTTCTTCTCAGAGCTTCGAGGCTGAGGACTTATGTGTAGCTGTAGTCATAGATCCCCAAGAAGTTTTGAGCCTGAAGTATGAGGTCACAATAAAAGGGGCTACCAATGAATTTAAAGATTTGCTAAATCACCTCATTCTCCAACCACCACAAGCTTGATTGCTATAAAATACTGCTTTACATACGTTCAATAACTCTGCTAAACACTATCTATAGTTCTGTAATCTCACATTGAGACTTTTTCTCCTTCCTTCTGTTCTCTTTCTTATAAGCCCAATATAAAGCACAAATCCTATTGGGATGAGGGCTATGAAGAGAGGGAAAAAAGAATAGATAAGTTTGTTCTGCCTGTAATCAAAGATGTAATGATTTCCATAAAATTTCAGGAGTGATTCTACTTATTTCACATTTTACTGCTCCTACCTGCAACTTTTCCTTCAAACCTCATTTCGTGAGGGGGAAGGAGAGTTGGGCTACTCCATGGGATGAATTATCTATAAGGGTGGGAATTTTCTTGTCTTTCCCTGACTGGGACTTCTGCTTTCTCTATGGTAGATTAATAATCTTCTTGGCATTGTTGGCATGCTGAAATACGGGGAGATGTGAAGGGGAGGATTCTGCTGCTGCTACTTATAGTCTCCATTTCATTGGAATTTATAATTAAATTATTTATAATTAATGCCACGTTTCTAGTTTCCTGTTAATTCCTCATACATAGATGCATAATCAGGATAGAGTGTAAATATAATTAAGTTATTTTATTTTCTCAAGTTGAAGAAAGCTGAGTCTCACTCTGTCCCAGGTGGCTGGATAAATTGGGCTTGTCGGCCAGAATGGGCATAGAAGTGGTGATGAGACAAGTGTTGTTTGGAGCCGGAAACTACCACTTGGTGGATGCAAATTTTGAACCTTTACCTGTAAGTGACCATTATATTCCTATTTCTGTAAGTAGATTAGAGTGTGCTGAAGGTCCCTTATTATTTTCCTGTGAATTGTCATTTGGTGCTCTCAATACAGAGCCAAATCTAGAATGATGAGTTGGAAGAGAACTTAGAGATCATCCATGCTAATATTTTTGTTTCTCAAGAGAAGAAATTGAGACCCAGAAATAACTTCTTTAATGCAGGTCCTTTGGGGCATGGTGTGGGATTTTTTTTTTTTTTTAAGAAATAAAATTTGAAATTTATGACTCAAATTTTACAAGATAAAAAACTTGGATCAAAAAATGTTTTGCAAAATAAATCAAAGTTAAAATTACCTATAGTATCCAAAACTTAAAAGTTTTTGTTATAATTTGTTATAAAACCACAATTTATTTAACTTTAAAATAAAACAGTACCATGTGTTTTTTCAAAAAGCTCACCAAAAGAACTGGTTATTTTGTTAATAATCTTCAAAATAATTGTGAAGAAAGCCTCATTTCCAGCCTACCTCCAATTGCATCTGGTGCTAAATCAGGAAATGGAGATTTTCTAGCTAAAAAGCTTCTAAAAATTGGGATAATATAGATGTAGCCCTGTGAAATATGACCTTGACTTTTATAGTCTAAAATGGCATTTGAAGATAGCTATTTTTTTCAAGAGTAATTCCTAAGGAAATTATTTGACTATCGCAGGAAAGCTAAGCAATTTTTCAAAGAGGACATGTCAAAAATTAAGCTAGACTTTTGTGGTTTGTGGCTAAATTTCATGACAAAATTGCTTTTTATCTATACTGGTCCAAGCTCATGGAAGACACTGTTCAGAATTTTTTAGAAAATTCTAAGAAAAGTGACCTTTCAAAAAATGGAATTTATTTTTCCCCAAGTGTATTATGAGTCATCTATAGAGTTAAACTAAGCACAATCGTTTCACTAGGCAAACATCCAAAATCTACTGCTGGCCTTTCCTTAAATGGACCTTGTACAAAGAAGGTAAATAGTTTCTACAAAATTAACATTGACTACAATGTCTATAAATCAGCCAGCTTATTCTGCAATTCTTCATAAATATTACCAGCTATTTATTATGTTATCTAAATCTTTCCAGTACCCAAACATAACCCTTTGGTTTGCGAGCCGTTTGTACATGCATTAAATATACTCCTTCCTCAAGGTACACAGTCAGCTAAAAAAACTCATGAGAGTAAATGGCACCCTGACACCTGCAAGATCCAAAAGGATCAATCTAAGCCCACTCTGCATTTGTATTTTCTCATCTGATTTGCGTAACAATCCCGTAAGGTGGCAAGGGAGGTATTTTATAACCATTTGTCCAATGAGGAATTTCAAGTTGTAAATAGGTTAAATGTTTTGCTGGAGGTCACACAGTTTCCAGTGTTCTAAAGAATCTTGCTCAAATCCTAGCTCTCAAGCCTGCATGTTTTCTAGCCTACCACTCACTAAACCCTGCTAAAGTTACATCTCTTTTGAAAACATCTAATTAATCCCCTTCATCTCCAATGAGAAAATTTTTCAGAACAGAAAAACAAAATCTGTTTGCTCTGTTAGATTTATTTTCTCTCAATTTAAGAAGGAAGAGTTGGGGTATATATAGACTTTAAAAAAAAAACTTTTATAACAGGAAAATTTCAATCATATAAAGATGTAGAGAGAAAAAGTATGTGAACCCCATGGTATCCATCACCTAGCTTCATCAATTATCAACTCATGGCCAGTCTTGTTTCATCTATAATCCTACCCATTCCTCACCGCTGATCTTCTGGATTACTTTGAAGCAAATATCATATATATAATTTTATCCATAAAAATTTAAATAGGTATTTCCTTTAAAAAAAAATAACCATTTTCAGACCTTAAAATAGTAACAATAATTCCTTATTATCATCAAAAATTTATTCAGTGTTTCACTTTTTTCTAATTGTCTCACTTTTTTTTTTTTTATTAATTGGCTTATTCAAATCAGAATCCAAGCATTTGGTTGAAATGTCTCTTGTCTTTTAATCTTTTTTTAATGGCTTAAAAAAGGTTTTTATTGTAGCAACATATATGCAGCTCAAAATTTCCCATTTTAGGCCCTTTCAAGTGCACAATTCAGTGCTTTAATTACATTCAAAGTATTGTGCTACCATTACCAACATCCATTACCCCAACTTTTTCATCTCCTCAAACAGAAAATCTTCCCCCGTTAAGCAATAACTTCCCCTTCTCCCCACCTTCCATCACTCCCCCACCCCGACCCTGGTAACCTGTAATCTACTGTTAGTATCAATGACATTTGCTTATTCTTCGTGTTTCATATAAGCAAGATCATAAAATAATTGTCTTTGTGTCTGCTTATTTCACTCAACATGATGTAGCATGTATCAGCATTTCATTCCTTCAAGTTCTCTCCTCTTCAGTTTTTTTGGAAGAGTTTGAGCAGGATTGGTATTAATTCTTCTTGGAATGATTGGTAGAATTCACCTGGGAAGCCATCTAGTCCTGGACTTTTCTTTATTGGGAGGTTTAGATGACTGATTCAATCTCTTTACTTGTGATTGGTCTGCTGAGTTCTTCTATTTCTTCTAGAGCCACTGTACTTTGTGTGTTTCTAGAAATTTGTCTATATCATTTAAGTTGTCTCATTTGTTGGCATACAATTGTTCATAGTACACTCTTATATTCTTTATAATTTCTGTGGGGTCAATAGTAATGTTCCCCCCTCTCATTTCTGATTTTATTTATTTGTATCTTCTCTCTTTTTTTCTTTGTCAGTCTAGCTAAGGGTTTGTCAATTTTGTTGATCTTCTCAAAGACCCAAGTTTTGGATTTGTTGATGTTCTCTATTGTTTTTACTTTTTTAATCCTCAATTTCATTTATTTCTGGTCTAATCTTTGATATTTCTTTCCTTCTGCTTGCTTTGGGATTAGTTTGCTGTTTCTTTTCTAGTTCCTGCAGGTGTGACCTTAGCTCTTCCAAGGTCTCTTCTTTT
>JAQZBX010097894.1:0-11643 GCA_029593785.1 Cabassous unicinctus | reverse complement strand
GGGGGGGTCTCCACAGGTGAAAGGCGTCCAAAAGGTGGGAGCCCCGAGTGGAGTCTGAGCAAGGCTTGCACGCGTTGGGGTGTGTGTGAGTGTGTCTGTGTGTAAGAGAGCTAGGAGAGAAGGGAAGAGAGAGGGGGATTCTGAAACCGAGCTCCCCGGTGGGTGCCTTGCTTGCCTTCGCCCAGAGGACCTGCCAGGTTCGTGCCTGGCTCCTCCAGGGAGCACAGGAGCCGAGGCACAGGCCCCAACCTGTGAAAGGAAACGTGGAGGAAGCAGGAACCCTTTCTTTTTCCTACCCAACTTCCAGAAGGCCAGTGACTTGCTGAAACCTGGGAGAAATCCCTGCCAGACTCTCAGTCAGTCCCTTAGAAAGAGGGCTCCCTCCTCTGAGTCCTCTTCTGTCCCACCCCAAATCTAATAACCAAAATGAAGATGCTTCTGTTTGTGTTCTGGTGGTCTTCGGGTTTACATGGGATTTTAAGTTTACATGGGATTTTTAAGACTCCAGAGGCAGGAACAACTTCTGCTTTGCTTCCTTCATTCCCCAGGGCACTGGTTCCTTCTGTTTGAGGTAAAGATTTTTCTCGGGGTTTCTCCTCTGCAAAGGCCCTCCGTGGTGCAGGAGCTTTATCCCATTTCCCAGGCTACATGTCGCCTCCTCCTCACATGGGGAGAAAGAGCAGCCTCAGGGCCAGATGGAATCAAGAGAACATTTCTTGACTCACTCCTAGTGTTTTTTTAATAAGTAAAACACTTTTTAAAAAAATGCCTGACTTCTCAAGAGAGTTCTCTGCCCCTTTGAACAATGTAATGATTCAACTCCTTATGCTTTAGAGGTTAAACACTAGTTGGACCTCTGCATGAGTATAATACTGAGTAAAATAAATGAGAATACATCTGACAATTTCCAATGTTCCTTTTTTTTTTTTTTTTTTTCAGAGAAAGCCCTGGGTCTTTTGATGTGATGGTGCTGGCATTATTTGATGTGTCTTAATTTTTACCACCATGATTATCATCTTTCCATCTCTAAGGCGAGGGAGCATAACTCATACCACCTGCCTAGCTGCGAAGATGTTGCAAAGATTAACTCATGGTGTTTGCAGATCTTGAAGATGAAAGGCTCCTTGTGTGTGCAAAGAGGACTGATAACCATAATGATGTCTTTGAGTGTGAGCATTAGTTTGAGTCAGGCTTGCTCTGCTACCTCTTTCTGAGCCTGATTTTGCTTCTGATCATTGGCCTTTTCCTCTTTCTAGGACTCGGTAGTGGATTATGATGTGCTGGATTTGAATGATTCCCAAGGGTCAATCAGGTTTTTCCGTTTTAAACCAAGAACTTGATTTCTTTCTGGAAGTTGGGCATTTGGAAATGAAGTTGACAACATCCTTTGCTGCTTAAAAAGAACATTAGCCGGGTCATCAAGAACACATTCTAGGAGGTGTTTAGTTTCTCTATGCCGTTTGATGTCTTTTAGTCTGTCAGGGAAAATTTGAAACAAACGAACAACAAAAGAGGTTATTTGGGTTGGTGTGTTTATGTAAAAGCAGTTTGGTGGGTTGTAATTGAAAAGAATGTAAAGCCAATTTATCACATGTTAGCAGAACAATTAGGTAATACATTTACATAATTATTTGACTCGGTTATTAAAAAAAAAAAAACCAACAGGCTAGCCATAATTTGTGGTGCCATCTCCACAAATTGATTTGTTTTTTTGTTTTTCCAACTGGTGTGGTATAAACATAGCCAGAATGATGTCACCAGTTGGAAATTTGTTTTGCCAGTTCATTTTTCACGTCTAGTGTCAGAGATTTAAGTTCTCGACCCTCGACCCTCGACACAGTAGCCTGCTAGGTTTACCCCCTGGAATGCCCTCATCACCTTCTGTCTGTGTAGGTCTAGATTTGTCCTGCCTACAGGGTTTACTTTCTGCATTGCTTTTTACTTTTGCTGTTAATACACCACTTCTGGGCAAGGATAATGGGGAAAAAAAATGTGGTCTTAGAATGGTTATATGTGGCTATAGGCTTAGACTAGAATTGGAGAAGGGCATTTCTAGAGAGGTAATAGGACGTTTTGAATTCCCACTTATGATCTGGAGCCCTGCAACTGGCACAGGGAATTTTCACCAACCAGTCCTAGGGACCCAAGCTTGAGCAAGACTGTGGTAGCCCAGATTTCTGGTACTAGCAGGAGAGTCCCTGGCAGAGGCAGCTGGACAGGGTTCCCCGAGTGCATCAACAAGTGTGTTAGAAAATTCAGTGCTTTTGGTAAATAACTTTTGTCATGTGGATGGGAGAAGACACTCAAAGCAGCTGAGGTCACAAGTCCAGCAAGTTGTCTTTTCCCACAAACACTGTTGGTCCTAATTATGAGCCTCTATAATTGGCACAGTCTTTGGGTCAGAATGGGACCTTTGTTTTCCCATCTGAAACATCATGAGTGCATATTCTGGGATGTACTGCGAGGGGCACAGAACTGGTGTGATCACCTGGGCTTGAATTTCTTAGGAGGGGTGTTTCGTGAGCACAAAGTAGTAGCGGGCTCCGTGGCGTTTTTGTCCTAGAAGTGGAAGGACCAATGTCTGTGCTTTACAACCAGTGCTGCAGCTTGGTCTTCTAATATAGTCCTTATGAAAATTGATCTTGAGTTATGCTCTAATGCAAGGCATTTGGAGTTTCAGAGATTCTAGGTCTTTATGTTCTTGAAGAAAATAATAGTTTTAAGACAGTTCAGAATAATTAAAGCATTCATTCCAAAATGCACACAGCTATGAATATAGCTGAAAGCATGTTATGACTTTTAGGTGCCAGAAACTGAGAGGGGAAAAAACACAGCTACATTCTTGGTCTATATCCTCAAAGGCTGGAAAATGTCACCACCAGGAATAGACTTTTTCTGGAAACTTGTTAGATTGTCAGTGCCAACATGATGGTAAATTCCCCCTGATTATAAGCTTCTGGAGGACAGGGGTGGTGCTGAGTCATATCTCTATCCTTTCCAAGACAAACCTTTATTTTCAGTATTTTGCCCTCAGCAGGACTTCAATAAATGGAAAAGACATTGAATTTTTTAAATCCTATGCAGCTTTCTCAGAGGCAGAGATAACAAAATCATCCTGAGGGGTCCTTAGAAAGGAGCAAACTTCAGAAGTTAGATTTTTTTTTTTTATTAGAGAAGAAGGTTTACAAGAAAAATCATGCAGAAAGTACAGCGTTCCCATATACCCCCATCTCGTACACATAGTTTTCCCTATTATTAAAATTTTGCATTGATGTGGTAACTTTGTCATAACACCGCTTTGTTAACACACCTTGTTGTAACTGTATAATAACAATATTATACAATTATAATTATACTATGAACTATACTCCATAATGTACATTAGGGTTCATTCTTTGTGCTATAAGCTCTATGGTTTTTTTTTTTCTTTCTGGTAACTTATATACAATCTAAAATTTCCAATATTACCCACTTTCAAATATACAATTTGGTGGTATTAAGTACATTCACAAAGTTGTGCCTCCATCACTGTCATCCATTGCCAAAACTTTTCCATTACCTCAAACAGAAACTCTACCAATTAAATATTAACTCCCTATGCCCCATCCCACCTAGCCCAGGTAACCTGTATTCTTTCTGATTTTATTAATATGCATATTCTGATTAATTCACATAAGTGATATCAGTCAATATTTGTCCTTTTGTGTCTGGCGTATTTCACTCAACATGACACCTTCAGGGCTCATCCATGTTGTCACATGCATCAGAACTTCATTCCTTTTTTACAGCTGAGTAATATTCCATGGTATGTATGTACCAACTTTTGTTTATTCATTCACCAGCTGATGGGCACTTGGGTTGCTTCCATCTTTTGGGCAATTGTGAATAATGCCACTATAAATATCAGTGTGCAAATGTCTGTTCAAATCCCTGCTTCCAATTCTTTGGGGTATATACATAGAAGTGGAATTGCCAGGTCATATGGTAATGCTATACTTAACTTTCTGAGGGACTGCCAACCCATTTTCCACAGCAGCTGCACCATTTTATATTCCCACCAACAGTGTCTGGGGGTTCTATTCTTCACATCCTTTACAAAAATATTTATTTTCTGTTGTTTTTTATTAAAATAGAACCCAGTAGTGGGTGTGAAATGGTATCTTATTGTGCAAATAGTGAAAGTTTTCCTTCTTCCTTTTCAACTTGGATGACTTTTACTTCTTTTTCTTGCCTGATTGCACTGGCTGGAACTTCCAGTATAATGTTGAATAACAGTGGGGACAGTGGATATCCTTGTGTTTCTTCCTTATCTATGGGGAAAGTTTCCAGTCTTTCACCATTGAGTGTGATGCTTGTGGGTTTTTCACATATGTCCTTTATCATGTTAAGGATGTTTCCTTCTATTCCTAGTTTTCTGAGTGCTTTTTTCCCAAGAAGGGGTGCTTGCTTTTGTCAGATGTTTCTCTTTTGCGTCAGTGGAAATCATCAGGTGGTTTTTTCCCCCTTCATTTTATTAATGTGGTTATTATATTAATTGATTTTCTTAGTCAAATCACTCTTGCTTACCTGGGATAGAACTACCTTGATTGTGGTGTATAATTCTTTTAATGTGCTGTTGGATTCGATTTGGTAGTGTATTTCTGAGGATTTTTGCTTCTATATTCATGAGGGATAGTGGTCTGCCATTTTCTTTTCCTGTGATATCTTTGTCTGGCTTTGGTATAAGGGTGATGCTGCCTCATAAAATGAATTGGGAAGTATTCCTTCCTCTTCAATTTCTTGGAAGAGTTTGAGCAGGATTGGTCTGTCTTATTCCTTGAACATTTGGTAAAATTCCCCTGTGAAGCCATCTGGTCCTGGGCTTTACTTTGGTGGGAGGATTTTGATTACTGATTCAGTCACTTTACTTGTTATTAGTGTGTTGAAAGGTCTTCTGTTTCGTCTTGAGTCAATGTAGGTAGTTTGTGTGCTTCTCAGAATTTGACCATTTCACCTAGGTTATCTAATTTATTTGTGCACAGTTGTTTATAGTATTCTCTTACAATCCTTTTTATTTCTGTGGGGTTGGTAATAATGTTTGCCCCTGAATTCCTGATATTAGTTCTTTGCATCTTATCTCTTTTTTTTCCTTGTCAGTGTAGCTAAAAGGTTGTTAGTTTTATTGATACTTTTAAGTAACCAACTTTTTGTTTCATTAATTATCTCTATTGCTTTTATTCTCTATTTTCATTTATCTCTGCTGTAACTTTTGTTATTGCTTTTTTTCTGCTGGCTTTGGGTTTAGTTTCTTCTAGTTCTTCCAGGTGCAAAGTTAGGTCTCCAATTTGAGATTGTTCTTCTTTTTTTAATGTAAGCATTTAGAGCTATGAATTTCCCTCTCAGTACTGCTTTTTGCTGCCTCCCGTAAGTTTTGGTATGTTGTGTTTTCATTTTCATTCATCTCAATATATTTCCTGATTTCCCTTGAGATTTCTTCTATGACCCAATGTTTAATACTGTGTTGTTTCACTTCCATATATTTGTTGATTTTATATTCTCCCTCTGTTTTGATTTCTAGCTTTATTCTTTTGTGTTTGGAGAAGATGCTTTGTGTAATTTTAATCTTTAAAAATTTGTTAAGCCTTGTTTTGTGACCTAATATGCTGTCGGAGAAGAATGTGTATTCTGCTATTTTTTGAGTTCAGAGTACTGTATATGTCTAGTTCATTTATAGCATTGTTCAGGTTTTCTGTTTCCTTATTGATCTTCTTGTAATGTTCTATCCATTGATGAAAGTGGTATATTGAAGTCTCCAACTATTATTGTTGAGGTGTCTATTCATGTATTTAGTTTTGCTAGTTTTTCCTCATGGATTTTGGGGCACTGTGATTAGGTTCATATATTAATAAAAGGATGAGCTCTTTTCTTATATATAGTGTCTTTCTTTGTCTCTTGTAACAGTTTTTGACTTAAAGTCTATTTTACCCAATATTAATTTAGCTACCCCTGCTCTCTTTTGAGTACTATTTGCATGGAATATCTTTTGCCATCTTTTCACTTTCAACCTAATTATGTCTTTGTGTCTAAGGTGTGCCTCTTATAAACAACATACAGTCGGATCGTGCTTTTTAAAAATCCATTCTGCCAATCTGTGTCTTTTTATTAAAGACTTTAATCCATTTACATTCAGTATAATTACTGATGAGGCAGGACTTACCTCAGCAATTTTGTCCATTGTTTCTTATACATCATATCTTTTTTGTCCCTCTTTTCCTTTATTGCAGACTTCCCTTGTATATTGTTGATCTTTTGTGATGTAACTGATTGATCCTTTTCTCATTTCCATTTCTGTATATATTTGAAATACTTTCTTTGTGGTTACCCTGGGGTTTGTATTAAAAAACCTAAGCCTGTAAACTCTATAACCTACTAGTTTGAAAAGATACCAACTTAACTTCAATAGCATACACAGTCTCTGCTCCTATACCCCTCCATTTTCCCTCTTTATGTTGTTTTTGTCACACATTACCTCTCTCTGATTTTCATGTCTGTAACATAGAAGTATGATTATTTCTTCATCAACTGTATTCTAAATGTTATAAAGAAAGAATAGAGTTGTATCCTGAGGATCTGAGGATACTACTGGGTATTGCGTTTACCAGTGTAGTTACCTTTACTAGAGACCTTCATTTCTTCATAGTGCTCCAAGCTACTATCTCCTATCATTTTCTTTCAACCTGAAGAACTCCTTCTGGCATTTCTTATAGGGCAGGTCTCTTGGTGACAAACTCTTTGTTTTGTTTATCCATGAATCTCTTTAACTCTTCTTCATTTTTGAAGGACTGTTTTGCTGGATATAGAATTCTTGGCTTGCAGTTTCTCTCTCTCAGAACCTTAAATATGTCTTTCCACTGCTTTCTTGCCTCCATTTCTGATGAGAAAATGTCACTTAGTCTTATTGAGGATCCCTTGTATGTGACAAATCACTTTTGCCTTGCTACTTTCAGAATTTTCTCTTTATGTTTGGCATTTGACATTTTTATTAGTTATATCTTAGTGTGGCTCTATTAGGGTTTATTCTGTTTGGAGTTTTTTGCATTTCTTGGATGTGCATCCACATCTTTCATCGGATTTGAGAAATTTTCAGCCATTATTTCCTCATATAGTCTTTCTACCCCTTTATCCTTCTCCTCTCCTTCTGAGGTTCCCATAGTGCATATATTGGTACACTTCATGTTGTCCCAAAAGTCTCTTAGATTTGCTCACTTTTTTGCATTTTTTTCTTTCTGTACACTGTATTATTTCAATTGACCTGTCTTCTAGTTTGCTGATTCTTTCTTCTTATTCAAATCTGCTGCTAGTGTATTTTAAATCTTCATTATTGTGTTTTTCATCTTCATAAATTCTGTTGTGTTCATTTTTAAGATTTCTAATTCTCCTTTTGTTCACCCATGGTTTTCCTGATACCCCCTAGTTCTATATCCATATTTTCTTCTCATTCATTGAGCTGGTTTAGGAGATTTAACTGACACCATCTTTTATTAGTTGTCCAATGTCTATGCTCCTTCTTCTGTTTTATTTTGTTCCCTTGAATGGGCCATTTCTTCCTGTTTCTTTGTAATGGTTTGTGATTTTTATTAATGTCTGGGCATTTGATTATTTTGATAGGATAACTCTGGAAGTTTCTTCCTCTTGTCTAAGGTTTTAGTGCACATTAGCTGTATGTAAAGACTCTTCTTCAACACTTGATCCAGTTTATACTGAACCTTTAGAACAGCCTGTGGTTAACAGTTATGTTTTTCTTGGGTCTTTCTACACCTGCTTTTTATCCTGGGCATGTGCAGTGACTTTCATGATTACCCTAGCGTGTGTGACCATTTCTCCTCCAGGAGAGGTTTCTTTTCCTCTGTTCCTCCTTCTGTAATCTTGGTCTGTTCTCCTTGTTTTTATACAAATTTTCTTTCCCAGTGTCTATGATTTGATCCACTCCTCTCCTGCACTCTGGACTGCCCTTTTGCTCCAGCTTTCATCCCCGAGTCTGCATTGCCATACAGCAGCTTGGTTTCCCCTTTCCTTTTGGCTCCTCTGTGCCCAGTAACTCCCGTTTTGGGGATCCCAACCCATGGAGCTAGATGGAGTCAATGTTCAAAGACACCCAGTGTTTTTTTATTTAGGTGCATCAGCAATTAGGGGCCCAGCCACAATTTGCCCAAAGTTCCACCATGGGTCACTCTGAGAAATCACTCAGAAAAATCAGGCAACTGCTTTGAATGTATGCATGCACCAACCATTGGGGCCCCTCCAAAGATCTTTGTGGCCTTGGGTCCCAATGCCTGAATGTGCATGGGACTTTAAACCACTGCCATGTGTGGCTCTGTGGTGAGGGACCATGCAGATGGTTCCCAGGCTGGAGAGCCCCTACTGTGTGTCTCTTAAACTTCAGGGGTGGGGTCCAGACTGGCAAATCCACTTTCCTGCTTTCCCACCATTTTTAGGTCTGCTTTTGTATTGTTTTTCCCCCTTCAATTCAGCATTTGTAGGATCATTCTCCAGTTTTGATCTTCCTCCAGAGTTCCAAGAGAGTTGAATCTGCCCTTTTATTTAGCTGTCTCTAAGGGGAAATGTTCCTGCAGTTGTCTTACTCCACCATCTTGATAATGTCCCTCCAGAGTTACATTTCAAAAACATATTAATTAGAACAAATTATTTTCAAAACAAAATGTCATTTGGACACATCACTTTGAGGGGCACAGTCTTCTGAGCACACGAAATTAAATACTACATTCCATTTTAAACTCTTGAAGGTTATCAGAGAAAATCAATAAAGTGTTTGCAAACTTGGCATCAATCCATTCACTCATTCATTCATCCAATATGTATTGACCAACCTCTGAGTCCCAGATATATATGTCTCAGAGACCCATCGGAGGCTAGAGACAGATATGTGTGAGGGTGATTTGGCTTAACTCTTTCTTATAGGTTTGTTTAGGGGGCTGATGAGAAAACTGAGGAACCCTACCACTGGAAGAAAATATGAGACGCCTCAGGGGCAGGAGACAAATAACCTCAGTAGCCTTTTTGTCTGTACTATTTCTATGACTCCTATAATGTTCTATCTTGCGGTGCTGGTTGCCTTGTATGTCTAACTGCTAAACTAGATTGCTAGGCTCTTTGAGGGCAGGAAAAAAAAATTGGGCATTATGTTTGTATCTCCCCCCCCGAGACCTTTTACAAGTCATTCCATAATGGGCGTTTGTTGGACGGGTAGATAAGGCAGGATAAGATCAGACCATCAAGAAAGAGTCTTTATTGAAGCAAAAATCACCCTAAGCCACTGCAGCACACAACTGCAGAAACAGAAAGATACATAAACACTGGTATTCAATCTCAGAATGCCCTATGTTGTAATGGCACAGAGCAATGCTCAGAAATATCTGAAAATGAAAGGCAGTAAAGCATAATGGTAAAAGCAGGATTCAGGAGCCAAATTTGCTAGACTTCTATCCTTCAGCTGTATGACTTTGGGGAAGTTACCTAACATTGCTGCACCCCAGCCATCCCATCTGTGATACAGGGATAATAGTAGCATGAACTTGCACATAGTTAAGCACTACATAAGTGTACTCTAAAAATAATTCACTGATGATAATGAACTTAGACCAGACCAGACATTCTCTGCAGTGGTGAATCACCTCCAAGGGGCAAAAATTGGTTCTAAAAATGCAAACGTTTAGATATTTACACCGATAAAGTGACCTGTAGCAGTCAGTGTCCAGATACTAACTGCAATAAATATCCAAATAGCCTATAGAGCACTCCCACTATAGCCTGAATGTCTCAAAACCCATTTAAATCAGTTTTCTACTTCTTAAAGGTAAAAAGGCATTGTTTGGGTACAGCTTTGGAGCTAGAGATAGCACCTTACTGGTTGTTAAGAAGCCTTTTAGCTTTATAAAATTGTGTGTAAAATAGGTGGGTAGACCTGATAGTCTCTAAAATACTGCCTAATGCTTAGTCCCTGAACTTGGCTGCATTCAGATTTGTCTAGTCCTTTTAGGATGTGCATGTTTGTATGACTCTGGTTTTGATGGCACAAACCCCGGTAGATATTTGTGTATGTAAGGCCATATGCAATTTCCTTCCATCTCTCAGAAGCTTAGCTCTCCAAAGCAGAGCTGAATGTAAACAAACAGTTCTCTGGGCCACGAAATTTGATTTCACGAAGTTCATAGTGATGCTCAAATCTCCCTATTTGTGCAACATTTTGTCATTCACAAAAGACTTTCAAATACACTGTCTCATTTGACCCTTGTGCAATTTTGTGAAGGCTAGAGGACAGCTGAGATGTCCTTATTTAGAGAGGCAAACTTGACATTCAGAGAGTTTGCTGGGGATTGAATCATGTGCCACGCAAAAGACATATTCAAATCTTGATTAACATTCCCGTGGGGTGTGAACCCATTTGTAAAGAAGACCTTTTGAAGAGGTTATTATTAGTTAAAATGTGACCAAAATGAATCAGGCTCTTTCTTAATCCATGTGATTGGAAGCCTTATGAAGAGAGTAAATGTGGATGCAGTTAGAGAAAAACACCAGAGAGCAGAAAGAGATTGCCATATAATGGAGGACTGCCATCACCAGAATACTACTGACCCCAGGAGAAAGCATGGCCTTGCCCACATTTTGATTTTGGACTTCTAGCCTCCTAACCATGAGTCAATAAAGTCCAGTTGTTAAGCCAACCAGCGTGTGGTAGTTGTCATAGCAGGACTGGCAAACTAAGTGGTTACAGATGTCTCCTCTCGGTTCTCTTCATAGCACATAGGACTACAAAATTTTGCATCTCTAGTTTCTGAAAGTATGTACTTTATTCATGTGGTGCATGTGGGAGTTTGAGATTATTTGTGAACCCCAAAAAGAGAAAGATTATGTTTGTAAACTAATCTATTCTTCTGGGTGTGATACCCTGTGATTGTATTAAATTCAAAGGTTTTAAGTTTACTTGATAAAATCAATTTAGGGCTTTTGATTCAACCACATCAGTAGGGTGTGACTCAGGTTGAGTCCCTGCCCGCTTGGTGGGCGGATATAAATGGGTACTCACTCAAGAAGACATGAGAAGAGATAGAGAGAGCTTTATCATGTTTGTTCCTGGAGCCCTGGGGAGAGATGAGCCATTCGCCTGATAGTTTGCAGCTGAAGAGAACAGAGCAGCTGAGCAACTGAGAAGGCCTGAAAAGAAACAAGCCCTATGCCGGAGATTGATATAGCAAACCCTGAGAGACCAGGAAGAGATCGCCCGCCATCTTGTTTCAACACATGGCAGCTGACTTAGGTGAGAAAGTACCTCTTATGGTACCTTGAGTTGGACTTTCCATGGCCTTGGGACTGTAAGCTTTTACCCCAAATATATATCTTTTATAAAAGCCAACAGATTTCTGGTACTTTGCATCAGCACCCCTTTGGCAGACTAATTCAGAGCATATCAGCCCCTAACTTAGAATCTATTTTATTTTCTTATTCAGAACTTGGAAACTTAGCTGCTTCTGTCCTTGCACCAACACCAAGGGAGAAAACTTTTCTTTCTATAAAGAAACACAAGCACTCAAAAATCGCCAGAGTTTGGGATCATTTAACTTAATCTTTTTTTTTTTTATTTTATTT
>JAQZBX010097893.1:0-11620 GCA_029593785.1 Cabassous unicinctus | reverse complement strand
ATCCTCTAATAATCAAGAGACCACTGAAAGTCCATAGCATGCTTTGGCAATAGAGATATGCAAAATATCACCATTGAATATGACTACTTCCATTCTTATAAGAAACAAGGATCTGAGTGAGAGTGTTTAATACCTTAACAGTGTTTTGTGCTGATAAAAGCTGCAATGTGCTGGATACAGTTACAAAAGAAAGGGATGAAGTAAAGCCTTCAAATTTGCAATCTAAGCACTGCGTGAATGATGGGAAAGTTTCTATGTGTGCTCTGAAAGAAAATCTTGTTTCATGCAGCCACAGAATAGATCTCTGAAATTCAAATGCAGAGTCTCATCATACAAGCAGCAGAGTTACAATAGAAACTAAAATCTCAACCATGCAAGGTGTTGGCTGTTCAAGTGAGGACATTGATTGTAAAGTGGTGGAACCTTACGGATTGGGATGGAGACAGATGGATTGATGATGATTTTGGTAAGGACATTTGAAACATTAAATTCTGATGAGACGTTGCCAGATAAACCTGTAATGGTCTATCCTGTGGAGACCACACAATGTCAAACTTGTATCACCCAGTCTCTAGCTGCCCCAAGGATTAAGGACCCTCTCCCAGCCCTGGGGTGGTTATTGGCCAAATTAGAGTATGCACTGCCCAGGCTCCAGCCTGCCCTGGGAGTTCAGACCTCCTCCTTGCCCTGAGGCAGTTAACAGCCATATTCAAGTCTGAACTGCACAATCGTGACTGTCCCAAGGAGTCTCTACCACATCCCTGTCCTGAAGAAACCATCACCCAACATTCATCCTGCCCTGAAGAGTCTGCCATCCAACCACTGCCTGAAGAGATTAATCCTGTATAATCAGATAAAAATGCGAAGGAATGTCCTGAGGTCATTAGCTTGCAAGAGATTTTTAATTCTTCTCCTTGCCTACACCATCACCCTCTTCTCTTCCAGACCTATAATTAGACTAAAACCACAAGCCCCTAAAGGCAAAGTGCAAAGTGTTGCCTATGTAGAAGTACATTGTACTTTAAAAGAAATGCATGAGTTTTCCAAATTATATAGACAGAATTCAGGTGAATATATGTGGAAATGTATATTAAGGGTATGAGATAATAGTGGAAGGAATATAAAATTTGATCAAGCAGTATTATTGATATGGTCCCACTGGGCAGAGATTCTGGATACAATACTGTAGCTTGAGAAGCTAGAAGGGGTTCTAAAGTTTCTAAAAGTTTCAGTACCTGGTTGAATCATGGTCTAAAAGATAGCTTAGAATGTCTGAGGTTGAGATGCCTGATTTACCCTGGTATACTCTAGATGAGGGGATTCAAAGTCTTAGAGATATTGGAGTGCTAGAATGGATTCATCATTTAAGACCTGCTCACCCATCCCAGTGATGTCCAGAAGACACACCTTTAACCAGGACTGTGAGGAATAAATTTGTAAGACTAATTTTATCTTCCCTAGAGAGATCTGTGATTGCTCTTCTCTATAGGCAAGATATTACTGTGGGAACTGCTGTCGTGAAACTAGACTCCTGAAACACTATGGGAATGATTGGATTTTGCACTGGCAGAAATCAAGTAGCAGCACTTAATCACCAAAGACATGGTGGGCATGGCTACAACAATGAAAGGCAAACTCAAAGCAGCAATCAAAAGAGTCTGAGTTATATACATATATGGAGTTGGCTAATAGATCATTGTGTACTTAGCAGTTAAATAGATGGGCACTCTACTAAATTCTTACTTCATCTGTATAAGCAGAAGTTTTCTATATTGTGTGAACAAAACCCTAGCTTTAATTCTAGAACCAAGATTTATGACCCCTTAATCAATTCCCAGACTTAAGATAGTTTAAAGACCCAGAGTCCCTTGAATGAAGGGAAGGCCAGTTCCACTTGGGGAAAGAGCCTGTTACACTGACAAAAATTTATACTATTAACCTTCCTCCCAGCTTTCCCCAAAGAGACCTATGTCATTTTACAGGGCAACTTTGCATTGGGGAAAAGGAAATGATCATATATTTGGGGATTATTGCACAATGTCTTAGTAGTGACATTAATTCTAGGATACCCAAAACAGCATGTGGTACACCAGCCAGAGTAGGGACTTATAGAAATTAGGTGATTGATGGAGTTTAAGCTCAGGTCTGTCTCATTATTTCCCCAGTTCCAGAATACATACTTGGAATAGGCATACTCAGTAACTGACAGAATGCAAACACTGGATCTTGAATTGTGGAATATGGGTAACTATGGTAGAAAAAGCCGAGTAGAAGCCATTAGAACTGCCCCTACTTAGTAAAATGGTAAATCAAAAGCAATACCAGATTCCTGCAGGGATTGCAGAGATCAGTGCCACCATCAAGGATTTAATGGATTGAGGCATTCCTACCATATCTCCATTTAACTCTCCTATATGGCTTGTGCAGAAAAGAGATGGATCTTGGAGGATTGTAGTAGATTATCATAAACTTAAGTGGGTGGTGACTCCAATTGCAGTTGCTGTCCCAGATGTGGTATCATTGCTTAAGCAAATCAACACATCCCTGGTACCTGGTATGCAGCTATTGGTCTGGCAAGTGTTTTATCTCAATTTACATTTGTAAGGACCACCATAAACAGTTTACTTTTAGCTGGCAAGGCCAGCAATGTAGCTCTGCATTTATTCTTAATCACCAAAACTCATCAAATTTACAAGGTCTGAAATTTCACTCTTAGAAGCTAATCACTTAGAACTTGTTACTTTTTCTTGGTTTCTGGAAGAAGTCACAGAATCCTCCGTTAGGAAATTCTAAAATGAATGCTGTGTAGGATTGTAATTGAAGGTAGTAGTGTGAACTCATGTTACATGCATGGATGAATGAATGGATGGATAATGTGTAAATATATTTCCCAGCTCTTTCTTTTGAGATGGCCAAGAAGCATTGGGTCACCATTAACAATGAGTACATGTAGTTATTGCTTTCTAAACACCATTCTGCACTGAAAGGTACAAAGTCTTCCTGGAGAATTGGCTGAGTCCAGGACAGGGACAGGGAAAGACAAGCTGTGCCTGGAGAAATTTTTGTGCCACAAAGTAAGCAAGTGCTTCAAGAGTGATGTGGATATGACATAAGGACATAGAAGCTGGTATTAAGGGACTCTTGCTTTGCCACTCCTTGTCATATTGAGCACCAAATATGCATAGTAACAGATGACAGTCCCTGAATAAAATCACAATCTGAGTCAAATGTAATATAAATAAATAACAACTTATTAAAAAGCATGGGAGAAAGAAATATTATTCCTTCCAAGACAAATAATTGTAGAAGAAATGTTTGAATTAGAGGACTCCCATTTGGTATCCATTACAGCAATTATAATTGAGATAAGAAAGCGGTGAGTGTTTCATAGGGAACACAGCATTTGTATGGTCTCAAAATATCTAACCATGAGATATGAATTACAAGGCAAAAAATAGTAACCTATGTTACCATAGTGAAACCTGGTAAGCACTACTTTAATCAAGTGATTAAAATTAACATCACCATTAGTGGGACAGATCAATATTCTGTGTCTCCTTTGAGGACGATATATCTGTGCAGTAGTATTTGTACAAAAAATGCATAACAAAGTATAATCATGAGAAAACATTACACACACCCAAAGTGAGAGTCATTCCATCAGGTAATTAACCTGTAGAAAGAATAGGGAAAGCTAGAAAAGCATAGGTATGATATTAATATACAAAAGTTAGTTGCATTTCTTTAAAAGAAAAGAAAATAACTAGAAAATATAATTGTGATATAATACTATTTACAACATTATTAGAGACTTATGTAGGAACAAAACCTAACAAGAATATAAAAGATCTCTATAAGAAAAATTATAAAACTTTTTAGGAATAATTTGAGGACTCTAAAATATATTTTGATGAGTAAAGGGGCAAGTATAGACAAGACATTTTTAAACAAGTGCAAGAAAAAGTTGACTTACCAATATCAGAAATTACAATGAAGCTATGGTAATTAAGACAGTATGATGTTAGTGCAGAGACAGACAAATTGACTACTGGAATAAAAGAGCGCAAAACATATCTAAGTAACAAAGGTATCAAGCCAGATCATTGATGAAAGGAAAGACAGTTCAATAAATGGAGCTGGAAAAAATGGTAATCCATGTGGAAAAAGCTGAAATATCGCTACCTTATACTGAATTAAAAAAACAAATGAGGAGAGATGGTCTAAGCAGTTGAGCGCCTGCCTTCCACATGGGAGGTCCCAGGTTTGGTTCCTTGTGCCTCCTAAACATAAGAAAAAAACAGACAAGCAAATGAAAGGACCAACTCAAAGGAGTCAATGTGGCTCAGTGGTTGAATAGCGGCCTCCCACTACGAAGTCCTAGGTTCAAAATTAGTCCCAGCAACTAAAAAAAAAAAAAAATATATATATATATATCTCAACCAATGTATTGAGGACTTAATTATCCAGAACAAAATTTTAAAACACTTAGAAAAGATATGTATATTTTAGACATTGACATTGGGAAATATTTCCTAAGCAAGGCATAAAAACCATTAACAACAAAATAAAAGGTTTATAAATTAAAATATTTTAAATTAAGGGAGTAATGCCTATAAGGCAAGGACTCCAGCACAGTAAAACTACTAACCTTGGACAAAATAAAAGAGCAACTGAAAGCATGTAGACACTGGAGGAAACCAAATACTTGGACAAAAGGAACAACATTCCGTAAGTTTTACATTTTTATGACTTTTAGCCAAATAGGGTCAAAACTGTGTCATACAGGATGACTAAAAATAAATCCTGTAGTCTTAATGGTGTGAAAAAGCAGAAATATGGGAATACACAGTCATTGGAAAATGGCTTTTTGGGAAGAAAATCCCAGAAGAGTGCCAGAGAAGAGTATAAACTCTGATTAAACACTGCCCCCATCTCTCACTGACCTCTGAGCTAACATGCACAGGGGGCATGTCAGCTAAGGAAAAATGAAATAAATTGAAATCTGAACAACCACTCACTGTAGGCCAGATAGAATGAGTTTGGAGTTTTAATTCAGCAAAGTTAACTGGTTTAAGAAAAGAAGTTCAATACTCTTGGGAGGCATATAAAAGACTCCATAATATATCATCTACACTACTGGGGATTAATCCAAAATTACTCAATATGCAAAGAAACAGGAAAATGTGACTCATTCTTAAGAGAAAGACAATCAATAGAGAAAAGTGAGAAAAAAGCTTCAAAAGCTGGAGAAAGTATTCAGAGTACACACAACTGACAAAGGATTAACAGGGGGTTTTAACCTTTTTTTGTTCCACAGACCACTTTGCCAGTCAGGTGAAAACCATAGACCCTTGCTCAGAATGTAGTGACAGATAGTTTTTTGACACTCAACATTGGTGGTCAAAGAAAATAAAGATAATAAGATTAATTTTTTTCAATTCAAGCTCACGGACACCTTGAATTCTTTCCACAGACCCCTTGTGGATCCCTGGACCCCTGGTTAAAAACCCATGCATTAGGAACAAGAAAGAAAAAGAACATCTACAAATCAATAAGAAAAGCAAAACTACCCAAGAGAAAAATGGCAAATTACATTAACAGACATTTCACAGAATAGGAAATCCATAAGGCCCCAAATTTGAAGAAGTGAAGAAATGAAGAGATGTACAACTTTGTTAGTAATCTGTGAAATGCAGATCAATTCTACAATGAAATACCATTTTATGCACTTGAGATTGGTAAAAATCATTATGAAATGTTAGAAAAGATGTGGATCCACTGCATTTCTTATAAAGTGCCAATAAGAGTGCAGATTGATACAATCACTTTAAAAAACATTTTACTATTACATTTCTAAAAATAATTTTTATTTTTATTCTTAAATAAGGTTTAGATTACATAAATGTTATATCAAAAATACATAAAATTTCCATATACCCCACTCCCTCCCCTTCCAACACTTTTCCCCATTAACAACAGCTTTCATTAGTATGGTAAAATTGTTACAAGTAACATTGCCTTTTAAGCTTCAAAATCAAGGAATTTTGCACCAAGATATATATTCAATAGTAAATATTGCATGTAAATTTCTACAACTGGAGATATATTTAAGAATGCTCATAATAGCACCATTCACAATAGTAAAAGTTTGACACAATCCAAATGGCTGTCAGAAGTATGAATGAATTATTAATACGTATATTTACATACTGAAATGTTAATTGACAGTGAAAATGAATGAAATCCATCAATATACAATACTATGGGTGATGCAACAATATATTAAATGAAAAGAAATTATGTCCCCAAAGATTACAAGTACTATGATACCTTTTTTACATTCTTTTCAAACAAAAAATAATAAAATTGTCCAGATTATAGTGGTAAGTAGGAGATACACATGGGATTTCAAATAAGTGTTGCTTTGGATTGTAGAAGGCCAGGGGGTAGAATGGTAGTGGAGAGGAAAACAGAACCATAAAATATTGCTTAATTCCTAGGCTTTGTGTTGGGTTATCAGTTATTTACTATATTTTATAAACAAAGAAATAAATTTTTACAAGGATGCCATGGATTATTGATAAGTATGTTTCATGATCCAAGGGTAGTCCAGTAGTGGATAAAGGAGGAGGAGAAAATGAACCTATTCCTGAAAAGTTTGAAAGACTTGATGTCACAAATTCGATGATATCAGACTTCATACTTATGCACAATTTTTTATGGAAAAATGTAAGTTAATTAGAGAAAGTCAATATTGAATGTCCTGAACATTGGTATTGATGCTGTTGTGCATTCCTTGAGCACTGGGAAAAGTGCTGGAATAAAAGTAAATACAGATAAACTTAAGGACACTTGTGATAATGACATTATTAACCCAGATAATATGATGAAATTGTGTGATCAGTTTTGAAAATCCATAATTTCAAAAGAAATCTTGCTGCAGGCATTTCAGTTAAGGGATTGTCCATCTGTAGATGGCAGAAATAAAAGGTGGCAATGAAGTTGGAAGTGTGTTTTGGAGGGAAGATGGAGGAGATATGCAGATTAATTGGATTTGGCAGTGAAGGAAAGAGAAGAATCAAGGATGACTCTAAGGTTATTTGGGGAGCAATACCTTTTACTGACTTGGGGTAAGGGAATGTGGGATGCATACATAGATTTTGGAGAATAAACAAATTGACCTGGGATCAATAAAGTTTTAAATCTCTAACAGTTGCAGTTGGACTGATCTTGATGTAATTTACAGATACCACTGCACTGTTCATTCTTTCCTAGCTGCCCTTACTCCAGGAAATGCCTGCAAACTTCTGATCCATTTCCCTCTCTGAACAGTTGTGATACCTAATCCCTGGCTCAGTTACTACTCCCCTTCCCAACAGATTTTCTTGGTAGGGAATAGGCACTCCCTAACCCTTTCCAAATTCACACACTTTCTGTTGCTCCTACTCAGATGTGCCTGCCAGGATCCTTCTGATACAAAAGTCTTCATTAATAGACTCAATCTGTCAAATACATTCTAAGCTTTGAGAGAACACTAGGAACCATAATGGGTGCTAGCTGGGAGAAAAATTCCTGCCAATGAGGGGTCATACGTGTCTAGTCTACACATGATTTCAGGAGAGTTTTTCTTACCTCACTGTTTTCTCACCCCAAGCTGTGAAGACCACCCAGCACTGACCCTGATGCATGCAGGCACAAGTGGACTATAGATGGTGGGCACACTGAACATGCATTACAGAGCAATAACTTATAAGGGGTCACTAGCTCGATTGAGAGAAGCCTGTAATGCAGCCATGAGCAACTCTCTTCCCAGTAAGGTGAAGTGGGGAGAGCTAGGGCTGGGAAATGGGGGAAATGGGTGGTGACACATTAGATGGAGCATACATTCACATCCCCTACTGCCCTAGACCTCATGTCGGACTCCAATCTATCCACAACAACCCTATGTCAAATATTGTATTTTTAGTGTTACTGCAATGCTGCAATGTTCGCAACTTGATAATTTAACTGAATCTTATACTCAGTAAATTTCTAATCACACTGTTGCCCTTCTTTGGCTCTCAAGTGAGACTGAGGTGTGTAAAAAAATCATTACACCCTCAAAAGCATATTCTAATTATGGGTGGAGGTCAATATTGCATGCTTATTTTGAATTTCTAATATATAATGGATAATAAGCCTGAAGTCACAAAAGGTCAAGTGATGTGGATTAGCTGATCTAGCTATCTGCAAATTGTCTAGGCAGCATTCATCATAATAATTAGTCAAAAAATCAATGAAAAAGGCACTTACTTCTGGAAATAGACACCCTTGCTAGGCTTCTGGATCCCATTGTCTATTTGAAATGTATAAAGGGGGGAAAACCCACCAATAATCAGATCTCCTTCTTTATATACAGTCGGTTTCATTCTGCAGAAGGAGGTGGGACCAGCTAAACTCCATAAAGACAGGGGAAGCTGCAGGAGCAGGAAAATAAACATCAGTTGAACCATCTCAGAAGTATCTCCACAAATTGCTGACAAATTCTTAGATGTGCACCCTATGGGATAGGCAGATCTGAAATGGACCCTGCAGCCTCAAGCATATATTTATAAATACATTTTTGTGTATAGGATATTGTCATGAACTGGACAGGCAAATCTAATGGCTACAATGACCTTTTTTGCTAAGCTTTTACACCATGTCTCACACAATTGTGGGATATGGAACCCTTTCTGCTGGGGGGCTTTGCAGGTGAGGTCCTGTTCCCAGGTGAAAAAAGTTGAAAAGTACTTTTGAGGATCATCATTCTCACCATTAGGTGCTATGATTTTATCCAATCCATGGATAATAAGACCCCATGGAACCTCTCATCCCAAGGCAGGTTAAGTCCTAACATTGTCAATAAGCCAGATCCATCCAATGAACTGGCATTTATTGCACAGAAGAATGCTGTGACAAAAAGGAGTCATGCCAGGCAGGGTTTAGATGAAAATATTCTGGAATTGTGCCCTCCAATGTCCAACATGGAGAGGGGCAGTCTCACATACCTAGGTACCAGGGTAGCCACACAATATGCCCTATATGGTAGATGTAGGTCTGCATACCATTCAGTTGATCAAAAACACAAGCATATGTGTACCTGACTGGGGAGGCAACAGTCATGCTAAACTCAAAAATTGTTATTCAGTAGCTTAAGATAAATGCACAAATAAAGCTGCATTTGCAATTCCTAAAATTTGACACCTTTATCTATTTCTCAGCCCATATAAAGCATGCCAAAACATCGATCAACAAATTGTATTGTTCTATTTCTACACTTAAAGATAGGACTCCTCTAATATTTGTGCTTTGATGGGAACATGGCCTATGTTGGAAACTCTTTTCTTTTCTTACCCTAAAGAAGAGAATATTATCTGGAAATCATCTCATATCCTTTCAATCACACACACACACACACACACACACACACACAAATTTATGATATAAGTAACACCTACAGAATTCTATGGCACTGGAGCAAAAAATATAAGGCTTATAGCAATTAACATGGCAAGGATTTTAAAGATATGTCCATCATGCATGCACGCACACATATACAAATGATCATTGACCAGGGCAGAGAGTTCTGTTTTGGGATTACTGCATAAATTATGGCCTCACGCACTTCAGCATACCTACTCTGAATTGAGCAAGTTAGTGATAGCTGAGGTTATAGAAGGCAGAGGTCATATAACACCAGAAACACATAGACAACATAAACAGACAAAGGGGTCCTATTCACTCCATCCTGGTAGGAGTGAAGATATATGTCACTTGTACGTCCATGTAGTTTATTCTGGCCCTAGGTGCTAGTAAGTTTATTTCAGTGTTTAAGGATAAGGAGACAAAAGTATGTGGGGATGAATATTTTCCTGAAGATTATGGATAAGTATGCAATCCAATGTTTCCAAATTGGAGGGGAAGAGCTCTTAAAAGTAACTGCAGTCAGGTCCAGCTGGCTTTTACCCAGTGATATTTTGAGGAGAAATATCTCCTTTTCCAATTCATGTTGAATGACTTTCTATGTAACTGAATTTTTACCTTCCTAATTCCTGGTTTGGAGGCTGAAACTTTGATTATTCCACTTTTCTGAGGCATATTCTTGGTTCTCCATATGCTAAAGGTGGAGTATGTGGATGAGTGTGGGATAAGGGATTGGGACACCATTAATAGTCATGGGACTGTGAAAAACTATTGTATGAATGTGGAGCAATTCATTTGGTCTGACAAGTGCTTGGTCTCAGAACTTGAGGTGGAGATCTGAGTTTTGAGGACTGCTGAATCTGATATGAGCTACAATTTAAAAGTTTTAAAACTTTACTTAAAGGGGAGCAGATGTGGCTCAAGCAGTTGAGTGTCTATACCTTACATGGGAGGTCCCAGGTTCTGTTCCTGGTGCCTCCTGGAAGCAAAAGTAAAAAAAGAAAGAAAGAAAGAAAGAAAAAACCAAGCAAACAAATGAGGAAGACAACACAAGGGAGTTGATGTTGCTCAGTGGTTGAACACCAGCATCCCACATAAGAGGTCTCCCGTTCAATCCCTGGCCCAGGTACCTCAAAAGAAAAAGAAAAAAAAGAAACAATTCTTGAATATTTATGTCTATTCTAGTTCTGGGATAGAGATTCCTGGCAGCTGGTTGAAGCAGACAGGAGTGAGCCCTGGAAGGAGGGAAAAAAATTCCTTCAACTCAAGTAACATAATACATTAGAATTCCAATGCACATGAGGAAAGTTATTAATAATAAAAACAGCTCACCAGTCAACAATGGGAGTTGAATTCTCTCATAAAAAATAGAACTAGTAGGTGAATCTCAATATGAATTTCAATGATGTATATTTAAATTCCTCAATGAAGGAAACAATATTATGTGTAATAAGGACCATGTATTTTGAAGTGGCTGTGACTCAAGCAATTGAGATCCTGTTTACTATATGGAAGACCCAGTTTCAATTCCTGGGACCTCCTGGTATAAAAAAGAAAAAAAGCCTCCCAGACCAGCAAGGAGAGGTACAGGTCCCCAAGAAGTGAAGCAATGCACCAAAAAATCAATGATGCAACCAGATAGGAAAAACAGGCATCTATAAATAAAGAACATACATATGATAAAGAAAAATTAGTAATCAGGAAAACTGTATACACTAGTAGAAATAAATTATACAATTGAAATATGAAGAACAAATTCTTAGACTTGGACTGGATATAGTCATTAGGAGATTAGCAATTGGGACAAAATACTGTGGAATTTACCAAGATCTCAGAAGAGAAGGAGAAAGAGATGAAAATACAAAAGGAAATAAAGAGTAAAAGAGATTATCTCACTAAAATAAGTTTCTGTAGTTAGAAATAGAGTGAATAACAGAATACCCAAATTTGAAGAAATAATGGGGTATAATTTCCAGAATGTAAACTAGAATTTTTTCACTTTACAAATGTCCAATGTGAGCTAAGTAAAGTAATAAAAATCAATCTGGCTCTCTCTGCCTAGAGGAGCCAGCACCAAATCTTGGTGTACATTTCTGTCTTTCTCTCCCATTTCTCAGCCAATTCTGCTCTTTCCCCATTTTCCAAATAAATTCTTTTTACTGGCCTAGCTAAAAAA
>JAQZBX010097892.1:0-11635 GCA_029593785.1 Cabassous unicinctus | reverse complement strand
AAATCAACTCAAAATGGATCAACGACTTAAATATAAGAGCTAGAACTATCAAACTCCTAGAAGAAAACATAGGACAGCATCTTCAGGACCTCATGTTAGGCACTGGTTTCTTAGACTTTACACCCAAAGCACAAGCAACAAAAGAAAAAAAAAAGGTATATGGGACCTCATCAAAACTGAAAACTTTTGTGTCTCAAAGGACTTTATCATGAAAGTAAAACAACAACCTACACAATGGGAGAAATATTTGGAAACCATGTATCTGATAAAGGTTTATTTTCCATTGTTTGTTTTTCCTAAAGATTTATTTAGGACCTCCTATATGGTAGATGGGAGCCCAATCGCTTGAGCCACATCTCTTCCCCTGATAAAGGTTTGATATCCAGAATATGTAAAGAAACCCTCCAACTTAACAAAAAAGACAAACAACCCAATTGAAAAAGGGGCACAGACTTGAACAGACATCTCTCCAAAGAAGATATACAAATGGCCAGAAAGCACATGAAAAGATGCTCAACAAATTGCCTGGAAATATTTAGAAATGAATAGAAATGGTGAAAGCACATCATAGTGTATAATTAGCAGTGCTAATATATGGCTATAATAGTGGCTGAAAGGGAAAGTCTAAGGTCATGTATATCACTAGAAGGAAAGCTTAAACATAAAACATGGTTTGATATAACATTTATGTAATCTAAAGCTTCTTTAAAAATAAATAAATAGATAAATACTTTCAACTTCAGGAAAAAAAAGAAAGAAAGAAACATGGGACTGTATAGCATAGAGAACCCTCCTGTAAAAAATGAATATGGTTAATAGTGCCTTGATAATAATGTTTTTCTCTGAAACAGAACAAATGTACATTACTGTTACAAGATGTTAATATCAGGATGATATTTGGGCAAAAATACAACCAAAGCAAACTATGGAAAATAGTGTATAGTAATAACCTTCCATCAATGGTGAAAAAGGAAGTATGCCAAGTGAAAGAAACTAGATACAAAGTACTACATATTGTTTGACTCCATCTATATAAAATGTAAATACAAATAAATTATAGAGACAGAAATAGATTAGCAGTTATGTATGGCAGGAGAAGGATAGAATGATTGAGAGGTGACTACAAAGGTGACTACTAAGGGGTAGCATTTTTTTTGTTTTTTATTTTTTGCTTGTTTTTCTTCTTTTTTCTTTTTATGTGGAGTAATGAAAATGCTCTAATATTGATTGAAGTGATGACTGCACAACTCTGTGATTATACCAAATTCCACTGATTGAACACTTTAGATGAATTGTATGGTTTATGAATATGTTTCAATAAACTTGATTTAAAAAAAAAGATGCTCAACATCATTAACCATCAGAGAAATGCAAATCAAAACGACAATGAGATACCATTTCACAACCATTAGAATGGCTGCTATTGAAGAAAAAAAAAAACAAAACAGAAAATAACAAGTATTGGAGAGTATGTGAAGAAATAGGAACACTCATTCATTGCTGGTAGCAATTGTAAAATAGTGCAGCTGCTGTGGAAAACAATTTGATGGTTACCAGGAAAGCTAAGTATAGAATTACTCAATCCCACTACTAGGTATATACCCAAAAGAATTGAAAGGAGGGACTCAAACAGATATTTGCACACCGATGTTCATAGTGGCATTATTTACAATTGCCAAAAGATGGAAGGAACTTAAGTGTCCATCAACTGATGAATGGATAAATAAAATGAGGTATACACACACAACGGAAAATTATTCAGCTATAAAAAGGAATGAAATTTTGATACATGCAACAACATGAATGAACCTTGAAGACATCATGTTGAGTGAAATAAGTCAGACACAAAAGGACAAATACTGTATGATCTCAGTAAATTAGCAAAATCATACAGTCAGAATCTAGAATATAGGTTAGAAGGGGACAGGGTAGGGAGAGGGAATGGGAAGTTAAGGCTTAAAATGTACAGGGTTCCTATTTGGAATGATGGAAATGTTTTGGTAATGGATATTGGTGATTGTAGCACAACATTATGAACACAATTAACAGCCCTGAAATATATATCTGAACATGATTACAAAGGGAAAAGTTAGATTGTCTATATTGTAACAGAATAAAATAAAATAAATCTATGGAACTACACTACACAGTGACCCCTAAGTTAAACCATGGACTTTAGTTAATAGTACAATTATTAAAAATGTGCTATCATCAATTATAACAAATGGTCCACACCTTTGCAAGGTGTTGGTGGTGGGGTTGTATATGGGAATCCTGTATTTTATACATGATTGTTCTGTAAACCCGTAAGTTCTCTAAACAAAACAAAACAAAACAAAACAAAACAAAACAAAACATATCTTCATTTCAATTTACTGTTACTAGTAAGCCTCCAAATGCTAAAATGTATTTGGTTAGGTTCTGGAGAATTCCAAAATTTTGTGACAGAATAAACTTACAGCTATTATAATGTTAGTGAGACTGTACACATTTAGATGGAACTATTTTAATGTTAACAGGACCTTAGTAATAAATGGGCAGAAGAATATCCCTCTCTATTCCTCAGATATAAGACTGATACAATTGTCTGGGTAGATTAAACGCAAATTCCTTTTTTAGGCACTGCACAATATTTCAAAGTTGGAAGGACCTTCGAAATAATCTAACATAATGCACTCATTTCACGGTGCCAATAAGAAACCTAGAAAAGTTACATGGTTGGGCCAGATCACAGAGCTAGCAAGTGGCAGAACTCTAAGTCTCTGATTACCTTACGAATTCAAACTCAAGGGTCTTTTTGCTGCTATGCGGTTTCAACTGTTAAAGTTTTAGCAATTCTGTTACCTAGAGTCAACTACTACCTACAAATAAATATGCCTTTAGATCAGAGGTTCTTAACCAGGGATCCATGAGCTTGATTTGAAATTTAAAAAAAACATTATTATTGTGGGGATGCTTTGGTGTGGGTGTGATATATTTATTAAATAATACACAGTATAGTGTGGACTTAGTAAGGGGTCCGTGGTTTTTGCCTGACTGGCAAAGGGGTCCGTGGAACAAAAAAGGTTAAGCACCCCTGCTTTAGATAAAAAAGAACTTCCCCAAACCTTTTCCTAAATCTGGCTCTAGAATGTCTTTTGGACATGCTAGATATGATTTGGCTAAATAAGAATGTCTCCTCTTCAGTACACTATATAGTGGTAATGAATTCTCAGTTCATCCTTTTTTTGTCAAACCATATTATATTCAGTTGTTTAAAAGTATATAATAACATTATTACTCTGGCATATATGATGTGTTGTGTGTGTGTGTGTAAAATTTTATGGAAAATTATCCATACATCCTATGAAATTAAGGTTCTTGGGTAAGTGTGTAATAACAGATGTGGCATGCATACAGTAACATATTGAAAACATTCCAAAACTTAGAGGCAATACTTGAGTAATAACCATTTGCAAAATGAAATAACCTGAACATATAAAGACTTGTACTTTAAATATAGAATCTAAAAGACCCTTTGTAGTAAAGAAGATCAATGGTTGGAAAGGCTTCTAGAGTTTTGTTATCTCTCTAGAGGGAGTAGTTTTCATCTCAGCTTGTATAATATTTTAAAAGTTATTAGACATAAAAATGTCTCATACATGAAAATACTATGGTTTGATAATAGCACTATTATAAATTGTTTAATAAGGTAGTATGCTAATGACATAAGTGATATTTGCATCTTAGGCAATCTACCCTATTTTCCCTAACTTCAATTTCCTCCTTATTGTGACGTTTAACTGAAATAATAATAAAGACACATCCTAAGTGCTGAATAAATGTTAGCTTTTATATTATTATTATTGTTTTTAGTATTAAATAACAAAACCATACAGTCATATATTTACTGGGAGAAGCAGCTCATGTAGCCCAAACTACAAAGATTTGTTTGAATCAAAAGGTCAGTTTGTAAATTTACAGTGAGAAAAATAGCTGCCAGGCTGATTGTAATTCATATAGCCAGCTCAGCATTTTCCCCCTAGGAAGGAAGCACAGTTAGGAAACCAAATTGAGATCAGCAGTTTGCTTGGTGAGCATATCCAATCAGAGCCAGAAAGATGATCGCTTTCTCTCAGCCTTAATTTTCCTTCAATCTCAATCTTTCCTACCTCTGCTACAGTTTAATATTCCTAAAACAATTATTTTATACATTCTCCTGATCAAACCCTCTGACTTTCTACTGCCTACAGAATAAATCATAAATTTCTTAGCCAGGTTTTTAGTAATCATATTAATTTGTCCTCAAAGTTTCTATCCAATTTTATTTCCTACTTCTGCCCAACACGAGCCCTCCACTTCAGTAAGGATGTTACTGTTCTCTGAACATACCATGCTCATTTCTTATCTTGAGCCAAAGTGTGGCAGTTTATTATTTTATGAATCCCAAAAAGAGAAAGACTGTGTTTGTAAACTAATCTATTCCTCTGGGTGTGATATGTTTTGATTGCATTAAATTCAGCTGAGGTATCTTTGATTAGATTACCTGTTAAAATTAGGGCTTTTGATTTGACTATGTCAGTGGGTGTGACTCAGGTTGAGTCTCTGCCCCCTTGCTGGGTCTGATATAAATGGACACTCACATAGACAGACACACAGGAAGAGAGCCCTCTGTCATTTCTGATCCTGCCGTGTGACAGAAAGGAGAAAACTCAAACAGATGAGACATTTTACCTGATAGCTTACAGCTGAGATTTGGAAGAAAGCAGAACTACCGTGACTGATATAGGAGGCCCAGAAAGAAACAAGCCCTATGCCAGGAGAGAGAGGACTTCACTCAAGCACCAATGCCTCAAGAGGCTGGGCCCATAGACCCTCAAGAGGAAGAGGAAGCCCAGAGGGAAAGGCAGAGACCAGCCAGAGATTGGTGACCATCTTGCTTCAACACGTGGCAACTGACTTTGATAAGAAAGCAACCTTGAGTTGGACTTTTTATGGCCTTGTAACTGTAAGCTTTTACCCCAAATACCCTTTATAAAAGCCAACAGATTTCTGGCAGCCCTCTGGCAGACTAATGCACAAGGCTTATGCTACATTTTCTTCATGGAATACTCTTCTGTCTCCTCTATCCAAATCCTTTTCATCATTTGAGGGCCATTTTAAGTTCCATGTCCTTCACGAGGTATATACAAACCATTCCAGTCCACACGAAATCTCCCTCCTTTTCTAAATTCCTATCATTTGCATTGCCTTACTCTTTTTTCTCATATATATAAATCATATAATACTTTGTATACTGTCTTAACTCCTCCAAGTCTTATTTCCCTACCCAAATTATAAACTTTGGAAGATGAAGATTTCTTTTATATTCTCTCAGAGAATATCACAGTATTATATATAGATATATTATGTAGTATTGAGTCTTAATGAATAAACAAATGATACATTAATGAATGTTGATGGGTCAAGCTAAATTTGCCAGGGCAACCCAGCAAGGCTGCTTAGCCTTGGCATGCTCCCCCAGGGTCTCAGCATCAAAGTTTCTCTCAGAGCTCTTACCTTCAGTTCGAATTACATTAAGATGTACATCAGAAGTTTCCCTAATTGCTTCAGGAGTTGAATGTTTAAAGAATACTCATTCTCTTTAAACACCTTTTAGTTTCTCATTTCCTTTACTCTAAAAGATCTAACTATGTAAACATGAAACAAGCACCAGTAAGTTACTTTATAGGAATCTGTTCTAATTTTCTGAACATCCTCAGTCCATTAGGCAGTTAAAATGTAGACATATATTCCCAGAATATTATGTGCCAGTTAACTGATAAAACTGCTGTTAAAAAAATCATCAAAGATTAAAGTCATGACTCTGAACTAACTCACTAAATGGTCATTGATTTTCTTTTAATTCATAACAAATACCTTAGATGTCTTGTGTATTCGGATGGAGTGAGAGAGCTGAGCAGTGGCCATTAAAGGAATGTATCAGGATTCTTTTAACAATTCTAGCCTATAAAAAAAAAAATTAATTACAGATCATGTCTAATACAGTACTTCCTATCTTAATCTGCCCAAAGAGTGAACTGAAAAATTCTAAAAAACAAACCACTGATGTCAAGGACAGTTAAGTTTAAATATTTCCCAGATTGTTCAGTTTAGAAATTCACCAAGCTCAATTTTGAAGAAGCAAAGGAAGAATACTAAAATAGTTCTATCAGGCTCTATCTAAGCTATAAAATGAATTTGAGCTGGAAAAATCCTTATTACGACTTTTCCAAAAGAGAACTGTATAATTAGAATTTGACCACATTCTTTGGAAAATTAAATAATCATTTTAATCTCTTCTACCAATATTCTATAAATTTGGCATAAGATTTCTGGATTAAATTTTTCCTTCCACTCAACGAAAATTATAAGATGATTTACTTGTTTGCAAATATGTTTGAAAGAGAGATATAAATTGTAAATCACCTAAAGACTCTATGTCTTCCTCATCCTTGTTATTCCCTCAGAGCATAATAGTGCTCTATATAGCAGGGGCCAAAAATACTTTTTGAATTAACTTCATATGTAATTATTTGCAAATTCAACTCAGAAGGTAATATTTCTCAGAAAGCTAAGAAAAGAATTACTATATTACCTGGCAATCCCACTTCCAAGTATATATCCCCAAAGAACTGAAAACAGGGACTCAGATATTTTCACACTGATGTTCATAGCGGCATTATTTACAATTGCCAAAAGATAGAAGGAACCCAAGTGTCCATCAACGGATGAATGGATAAACAAAATGTGGTATAGCCATACAATAGAATATTATGCAACTGTAAAAAGAATGAAGTTCTGATGCAAGCTACAACATGGATGAACCTTGAAGAAATCATGTTGATTGAAATAAGCCACAAAAGAACGAATATTGTAGGATCTCACTTATATGAAATAAGCAGAATACAAAAATTCGTAAAGTCAGAAACTAGAATATGAGGTATCAAAGACAGGGATGAGGAGTTGGGTGAGGAATGTGGAGTTAATGTTTACTTGGTACAGAGTTTGTTTTTGGGGTGACAGAAAAGTGTTGGCAATGGATGATGGTGATGGAGGCGCAACATTGTGAATGTAATCAACACCTCTGAATTATATATTTAAAAATGGATAAAATGGGACGTTTTGGGTTATATATGAGTTACCAGAAAGAAAGAAAGAAAAAAAAAATCATAGAACTGTACAACACAAAGAGTGAACCCTAATGTAAATTATGGACTATAGGTTAATGATATAAGCATAATATTGATTTATCATTTGTAATAAAGTTACCACACTAAGGCAAAAAATAAATAAAACTGTCATTTGTTGAGCATGTACCAAAAAAAAGTTAATGTTTAAAATACATATAGTTTTTACCTCTGTTGCTTCACTAATGTATTTTTTAAAAAGCAAATTTTCAATTATTTTCAATTAGGGCTTCTTTTCAAGGTTCTATGGAGTTCAGACTAAAACACTTATAAAATAACCCATCTAAAGTAATTCATTCTGGATCACCCAAGATAGCCTGTGATCTATTTTTGCATATCAATTAATGCAAATAAAAGGCAGCAGAATTATTTGAAGATATTGCCACAAGGTGGTGGTAGAGATTATAAATAGGTATTATTTAATTTCTCTCAAATTAATTCTTCAGCACAACACTAGGGGACACTCTTTTACAATATTTTATATCCTGAAAACAACCTAATATTTCTTTCATCCTTAAAGATTCCAAGGTATCTTTTGTTGACTTCAGAATATAACCTTCTCTTCTGAGTATAACCTTCAAATTGCTTTCCTTATGATTTCAAGAAATAGAAGGGGGTGGGGGTGGTGGGGAGTAGCTATAAAAGTTTAAGCTCTAGTCCTGGCCCATTAACCCATGGTTAACTACTTCCTACTAGGGTAGTTATTAGACTTAAAGACAATAAATAATAGGAATAATGATTTTTAAATAGCTTTCTATATTGGTGTTTTCTTCATTTCTCTATGATCATAAGATATTCTGATAGCATTCCTAGAGAATCAAGTCCTGAAAATACCATCAGTCATTCAGAACACAGCACATAACTTCATCCATGTTTTTCTGAATGGATGGATGGCCTGGATTATACTGGTATTATCTATGAAAACTCAGACATCCAGGGTGTGTGACTTTGAGAAAGGATTCAAGCTAGTCACTATTAGCATTGGGTAAATACCTTAGGGATTAATATTTATAAAATAAGCAAAATTAAATTTTATATACACATGTGTATTCAGAGAAAAATAACCAATCTAGTGGAAAGATGTTTTGGAGTTAATGAAACCGGGTTCAAATTCTGACTCAACTACCTTGCCAAATTACTTAACCTCTCTGGGCCTCAGTTTTCTTTTTGTAAAATGGAGATGATATGTTCAACTTTTCAGGGCTCTTGTGTTTATCCAGGCAGAGGTAGCATAGCATAGTGATTAAACACATAGACTCTTCTGAAACCAAATTGCCTAGGATCAAATTCCATTCTGCAATTCATTGGCCACATGACCATGACAAATTAATTAATCTGTGACCTTCAGTTTTCCCATCTGTAAAATGGGTATAGTAATAGTACCTACTTCATAGGGTTGTTGTAGGGATTAAATGAGTCATTATTTGTAAAGCACTTGGAACACTGTCAGATATACAGTTCATTATATGTAACAAGGCATGCTTGCTTAAAATATAATCCACGAATGTTTCAATTCCTGGTTTTCCTCCAGCCTCCTAGTTGCTCCTTCTTAGTGTCCTCTTCAGACTTTTCTTCCATGCCCATCTCAGCTTTTGGTGTTCCTCAGGGTTCTGTCCGAGGCATTTTTTTTTTTTTTTTTTTTTTTTTTTTTTTTTAACTTTTCAGCATACTCCCTGGATGTGCAAACACACTCCCATTGTTTCAATTACTATTCTAATGATTCTTGTATGCATATTCCCAGCGCAGGTTTCTCTCTGGGAGTTGCAGACCTATACATCTGTCTATTAGTTCCACTTCAATGCTCCCAACACATCCAAATGTGAAATCTTTCTCCCCAAACCTATTCCTATTCCCTAGCTCAGAGAATGACATCATCAAATACTTAACCGCTCAAGCCTAAAACCTGTAACTCAAGCCTGAAGCATCCCTTATTTCCAAATCCAGTCACCTTAATATTTCTCAAATCTGTCTACTCTTCACTTTGTTATTTCTACTTTAGATCAGGCTAGCCTTGTCTTTTGCCTGGACTACTGCAACTACCAGTCTGCCTGTTGCTGGTCTTACCCTTCTCCAAGCTGGTTCTTTGTATTACAGTAGAGCGTGCTTTTTAAATTACAAACTTGATTATGTAACTTCCCTGATTGAAATACTTCAGTGGCTCCCCACTGCTCTCAGGATAAAATCCAAACTCCTTACTATGACTCCAAGAACTGGCTCAGGCCTCCCTAGTATCATCTCTAATCACTTCCCCCTACTTTTATGCATCAGTCATTCTTAAATATTTTAACTATCCAAAAGGACTTTATTCTCTTTAGCCTTTAGGTTTTTTCAGTATTCCTTCTGGCTGAAATAGTCTCACCCTCTTACACTTTCCCAATTCTCACTCATTTCCTGATACTCATATACTCATGACAGTATAATTTTCTCAAGTTCTCAGATAATTTTCTCAAGGAATTATTTCCTGATTCCCCCAACTAAGTCTGGATTATGTGCCCTTTGCAATATATACTGTATCATGGCTGCCTTTATGTATCTTTGATCTTTTGTGTCTAGCTTAGCTCATTCATGAGCCCTCAGAACCAACACAGAACTGGAACAAAATAGGTGATCAATAAAGATTTGCTGAATCAGTGGAGAGGCACTACAGGAACATGGAAAAATTAAGGGTCTAGAAAAGAACCACAGAATTTTAGAGGTAGGAGGAACTTGAAATCTCATCAAGTTTAAACACCTGATTTTCTAGGTGAGGAAATCAAGGTCCAGAAAAGTCAGCTGACTTATCCAGGGTCAGTCAGTCACTTAGTGGCAGAACTGAGATTAAAATTTAAGATTTTGGCTCATAATTTAGGATTTTTTCTAGAGTGACTTCCCAAAATGAAATTTCCCTCTGCTTTCATGCCCTCTATTATGATGCCCTACCTGTGCTTCCCTAATTGCTGAGACTGCTGGCTTATTTCTAAACAATGATTGGGTCCCTTCCTGGTGTTCTAGAATGAGTTTGGTTCAGGAAGGCAAAAAAGATCTAAATAATTTTTTTAAATAGCCAAGCTCCTTTCAACCTCTATCCTGTTGCTACTGTTGTGTTTTCCCTTTGAGCAGATGTTTTGTGGAGGTCTCCTATTCAAGTATAAACCCTGCTTAATTTTGAAAGCTCACAAAATGACAGCCCCAGGAGGTATGACTCTACAGACCATGTACTTTCAGAGAAGAGCTCTGATGTTTTTTTATCACCTTGTTCTCTGACTCATTATTAAAAAACCTAGGAGAGATTTCATAACCATGGATTTTAAGAGCAGAATTCTAACTTTCAAATGTCTTTCGCTTATATATTTGCCTGCATATTGGATCTACAAACATTGGAAATTTCACAGGGCATCAATACCAGTCACAGCCTTATGTTTGATATGTCCACTCTGTGACATGAATTATGATTTTCTTGAGAAAGAGGCAAGATTTCTGAGTTCCCTCTGTTAAAGACTCACTGGGCTTACCTCTTAAGCTGCATTTCAACTACCCTGTTTATGACGGTGGAACAATTACTTACTATTTTACCCCTTCTATATGTAAATCTGAGATTCTTATAAACATTAACCAGCTGTCATTTAGTTTATTAAGGCCTACCCTACCTTTTTTTTTTTTTTTTTACCAGTCTGAGTAAAGCAAAAACCAAAGATCTTATTACATTTGCACAAAGACAATCATAGATGATTTCTTAATGCTCTCCACACATCTTTTCCAATCTTTCAAAACAATTTTTTTCAAGAAAATCCCCTTTCCATAAAGTGAACAATGATATTCAATAGCTGGATTCTGAAATGCAACTAGATGAACTTCTTTACATGTATAAGATATGAAGGATGGTTTTACTCAAAGGGAATGCATGTCAACATAATTGGACTCAACAGATTCATAAAGTTGGATGGCAACAGAGACATCCTCTAGGACTAATTTACCCCCTTCATTTTAAAGAAGAGGAAAGTCAATTCAGTGGAGGAAGGATAGTCTTTTCAACAAATAGTGTTGGACATCCATAGACAAAAAAAAAGAACCTCAACCTAAATATCACACTGTATACAAATATTAATTCAAAATGGATCATGGATTTAAATGTAAAACATAAGAGTATAAAGAATAAAGTGAGGCCTCGCAAGGGGACTTGGTTTGCCAAAGGTCACCCAGTTACATAGAAGTTTCACAGAGCATGCTTCAATAAATTATTATTCATTATTTTAATAAATTCCATTTGACCCTGAGAATTCCCCTACTTCATGCTCACTCAGAGTAAATGGTTTTCACTATATTAATTGGGTATTTATTCATGCTCCTTTGGTTTTTAAACATCTTTTTCATGGGACTTCGATTACTCATTCATTCACCATTTGTGGCAGGCATCATGCAGTTCTACGAAGATATTATGAAGATATTGG
>JAQZBX010097891.1:0-11638 GCA_029593785.1 Cabassous unicinctus | reverse complement strand
CCCCCCTTGCTGCTTGTGCTGCTGTGTCCACTCGCTGCATGTCTTCTCCGTGTCTGCTTATCTCCCCCTTGCTGTGAGGTCTTGCCGCATCAGCCCATGGCGCCGCGCGAGCCGGCCTGCCCTCACAAGGAGGCGCTGGGAAGCGAACCCGGGCCTCCCATATGGTAAACGGGTGCGCTATCCATTGCGCCACACCCGCTTCCCTGGTAATGCTACTTTTGATCACTTAGTTAAGGCAATGTCTGTCAGGTTTCTCCATTGCAAAGTTACTATTTTCCTCTTTGCAATTAATAAGTATCTTATGGGAAGACACTTTGAAAATAGGCAAATATCCTGTTTCTCATCACATTTTGCCCACTAATTTTAAGCATCCATCAATGATTCCTGCCTGCCACAATTATTACTGTGGTGTTTACCAAATGGTGATTTTCTATTTCCACCATTCCTTCTACACTCACTAATGGAAATGCTACTGTAAGAATCAGTTGTCTCTTTCACCTGATTTATTTATTCAATGATTTATTTAGAGCATAATGGACTCGTAGCTATTTCTTTTATTCTCATTGTTTTAATCCATTACTACTATTTATTTTGTTACTCAAATTGTCCCAGATTTGACCACTGGGAGCACCTTCAATTTGGGCTGTGTCCTTTTGACATGCTCCATTCACTTCCTGAGTACTTTCTTACTTCAGGCTCACCTTTACTTTCCCTGGCCCAGCCCTGGAATCAACCATTCTCAACAGAGTCCTGGTTGTTCTAAATACCACTTAGAACACCATTGTATTTAGAAACCAGGCTATAGGTATGAGTTAGGCTCATTGCTATGAGGGCAGCACTACTTTTAGGACCTCTCAGTAGACATATATTCTGGCATATATGTCAGTAGGATATATATATTTACATGTACATACACATCTATCTATTCTCTAAATATATATTTCTCTAAATATATATTATAAACATGAGTTCAGACTGATACTTACAATTCTGATCCAAACCCCAGGATGCACTCTATCCCCCCACTTGCTTATTTGTAACTTTCTTAGACAGTGAGAAACCTAGTTCTAATTGTCGACAATACAGCAATAGATTTACTTATTTGTGTAATTCTAGTATATACATAAAACAGTTTCAGTGTTGCTAACCCACACTCCTGTGAAAAACAAATTTACTAAGTAGCTTACAATATTTGTGTAAAGTTCTTTTGCATACAATGTATAGCAAAATACTAGTTTTCAAAGTTAATTAGGTTAGTTCTTCACTTCTCCATCTTCTTTAGTGTGGTTACCTCATACATTTGTAATGCAGTTGGGTTTATTTGTTACCATTTATATTACATTTTGAAAACACGATTTTTGATTTCCAAACTCAGTGCTCTTCACTCTAAGATTATACTGCTTCTATATAAAAACTTCAGTATAAAGGGGAGAAGAGTCTAATTAAGTCTTACAAACTACAAGAGTGCCAAGGCAGTGTGAGGGTTAGATAATTTTTTAACCAAGTTGTATAATTATCCCTTCTCTATGAATGGGGAGGGAAGGAATTCTACCAAATTCTTCTTTTCTGCAAGCCCAGGCTGGTTTGCCTGGAAAATAAAGCCAGAACCTCATACTCCTCCAACCCTGCTGGAACTGACTTTATTACAGTTATGTTGTACAATGACAACCTGATTCTCTGTGGTTTTTTAACAACCTATATGTTTCTCCAATTCCTATTGAGTCCCTAGCACATAGCATTTATTGCAGTTGTTCTCATTTCTTTATACTTTTATTTCTTACCCTTTGCCTCTCTTCCTTTAGTAGGTGACTGCTTTCTACTTTACCAATAAGAATGAGACCCAAACGCATGGGCTCCCTCATGTAATCCTGCCTTTCTATCAATAGATTATGCCAATACTCCCCCTACTTTACCTCAGTCTCAAGTGAAAAGTTTTCTTTCTAAAGCTAAACCATCCCACTACCCCAAAAACTTATCTCCTCCCTATTACATCTTAGCTTTTATTCTCTGCAGGTACTGCTTTTATTCTGCCAAGATGCTCAGGACAAAACAAAGCAAAACAAAACAAAACATCCCCAATGCCTTTCCTTTGATTTTTGCTATCATATCCCTTCCCTTTTAACTTTTGTGTATTCTTTCTAAATTTCCTGAAATCTAGTTTCTGAGACCTACCAATCTAACGGCTAGTCTCTCAAAGATCATTGAAGAATCACATTCAATGATTCTCTTGGGCCATTTACCTCTTTACGTCTCTGGAGCATTACCCATTGATCTAGTCAGAATGCAAACCTATTGCTTTAGGTTTACATTCTGCCTTGAACACTTACTAGGCCAAGTTACTTAACTTACTAAGTCTCAGTTTCTTTTTCCGTCAAGTGGGGGGAATAACAGAATATACCTCAGAGGGTTTTTCAGAAGTTTTAAAAATAAAGATTAAGCAAGCTAATCCATGTGAAGCACTCAGAACACTTACCACATAATATAACTCAGTATACCTACATTATATACTACTTTAAAAAAAAACCTCCTTCTGGTGTGTCTCACCTGCAGCATGCCTGCAGTCTGTCTCAGACTGTGTACTTTTCTAGTTTTCTTGTTTCTTAATAAACTCTTTACTCCCTTGCCTACCCTAAAAACAAACAAAACAAAACAAAAAACCTCCTTCTGTAATCTGGAAAATATAGGAAAATGGAAAAAGAGAAAGAACAAACATTGTTAAAATACCTTTGGTTAAATTTTTCTCTTCTATTTTCTATGTGTCATTTTTCTACTGTTGAGTTCAAATCACAGTCACTTTTCTGTTCTGCTTAGTAAATTTAACATTACAATAAGCATTTCCCAACATCATTATAAAACCTATATAAACAATTTTTAATGACTGCATAATATTCCACTGAATGTACATATATTAATTTACTATTCTTCTATTGTTAGGCATTATATATCCAACTTCTTTCAATTACTAATAACCCATTTATTCCTGGCAAATATGGGTTAAATCCAACTCTCTGCTTACTCCATTCATGTAACCACATAAACAAAAATGGCCTAAGAAAAACACAACCATGCTGACTATTGTCACTTTAAACTCATGACTATTAGTCTCAAGTGGGCCCTTAGTATTTCCTGGTAAGTCTATTACAAATTCCCACTTTCTTTTAGGCAATTGTTTCACACCATTCCTTTGCTCATAACTTTTTTTCCAAAGGACTTATTTATTTACTTTATTTATTCCCCTCTCCCCCATGCTTGCTCTCTGTGTCCTTTCGCTGGGTGATCCTCTGTGTCTGCTTCCCGCCTTCTCTTCTCATCCTACTCCTCCAGTCTTCACTGGGATTCGATCCTAGGGACCTCCGAGTAGAAGAGAGGCACTCTGCCACCTACGCAACCTCAGTTCCTGGTTTCTGGCATGTCTCGTCTCGGCTCTCCCCTGTGTCTCTCCCTTGCTGCATCATCATCTTGCTGCGTGGCTCGGCGGGGCCTGGCTTGCCACACATGTGGGCCGGTGGCTCGCCTGCACGCCTTCTATTTTTTTTATTTTTATTTACCAGGAGGTCCTGGGGAGCAAACCCGGGTCCCTCCATATGGCAGACAATGCCCAACCACTTGAGCCACATCTGCCTGCTCATAACTTTTAACTCTTTCTTCCCCTCACTCACTCTCAGTGACTTCACTTCCTATGTTACTGAGAAAATAGAGGAATACAGAAGAGTACTTCCAACAGCTCTGGCTCCCTATTTATCTGCACTACCTGCCTCCGTGCCCATAAACCCCACCTTCTCCCTTGCCACTATGGATAACTGTCAGTGCTCTAATAAAGCGCCTCTTCCCCTTGTGCAAGATCACCCTCTCTCACCTACTAAAGGATATGGCTCCAATAATTGTTCCCTCTTCTTCCAGCATCAGCTTTTCTCTCTTGGATCATTTCCATTCAGCATATACACTTGTAATACCGTCCACTAAAGAAAAAAATCTTCCCTTGACACTACCTCCCCCTCTAGCTACCATCTCATTTCTCTGCTACACCTTAAAGCAAAACAACTGAAGTTATCTAAACTCACCACCTCCAATTTCTCTCCTTCCATTTTCCCATAAACGTACTCCAATCAGGCTTTTGCCCTTGCTACTCCTACGAAACAGTTTTTGTCAAGGTTACCAGCAACCACCACAAAGTTAAATCCATAGTTCATTAGCAAGTACTCATGTTACTTGATGACCTATTAGCAACATTCACACAAAGGACCTCTCTTCCTTTTTGAAACATTCTCTTAATTTAGCTTCCATTTGGCATCTTGGTTCACTTTCTGCCTCAATGACTGCTTTTCAGTTTCTTTTACTGGTTCTTCTCCATCTTCCCAGCCTCTAAGTATTAGACCATCTCAGGTCTCAGACTTCAAACTGCTATTCTTCTCCATCTACACTCACTCTAATCTGTTTTAAATACCTTCTGCGTGCTGAATATTAAATCCCAAATGTGTATCTTTAGCTCGTTCCCCTAAACTCCACACTCACATAACCAACGGTCTAAACCTGCTTCTCCCCATATTCTTCCCTATCTCAGTAAACTCCATTCTTCTAGTTGTTCAGATCAAAAAGCCTTGTAATAAATCCAGATTCTTCTGTCTCTAACCCTATAAATCCAATTTAATCTACCAGCAATTTTGTTGGCTCTGCTTTGGAAAAATATTCAGGAGCCAAACTTTTACGACCTCCACTGCCATCACTCCAGTCCAAGCTAGCTGGTGTTACTGTATTAGCCTCTTAACTAGTTTCTCTGTATCTGATTCCCTTGCCCGCTACAGTCTATGCTCAACATAGCAGTGATTCTTTTAAAATATTAGACCATATCACTCCTATGCCCCAAACCCTCAAGGACTTGCTTGAAAGCTCACTCACTTTGAAGCTAAAGTCCTTACCATGACCTACAAAGCTCTAGACAGTGCTTCTTAAACTTAAAAGTATGTCTGAATTACCAGAGGATCTTCTCAAAATGAAGATTTTCTGATTCAGTAGCAGTGGGGTGGGCTGTGACATCCTACATTTTCAAAAGCTCCAAGATCATGATACGAGTGCTGCTGGTCTAAGGACACACTTTGAGGCACATGACTCTGGAATGATCTGCACTACTTTCCACTTGATTTCTTTTACTAGTTTACTTCACTCTAACCATATTGGCATATTCCCACCCCAGGGCCTTTGCACTGGCTTTTCTATCGGCCTGGAATGACTTTCCCCAAGAATGTGCACAGTTGACTTCCTCACTTCCTTAAGGTCTTTGCTCAAATATTACCTATCAGCAAGCCTTCTCTGATCATCTAACATAAAATGACAACTCCTATCCAGTCATGCCAATCTCCTTTAAGTTGCTTTTTATTTTCCTCCCTGGCACTTACAACCATCTGACATATTACCTATTTTATTGTTTGTAAGTGCCTTGAGAGAAAGAAATGTGCCTTTTTGTGTTTTGTTTATTACTCTTGTATCCTCAGTGACTAGAACAGTGCCTGGCACATAGCACATGATCAGTAAATACTTGTTGAATGAATTAAATTACTTGATCTTGTATGTGTATAGTAGAACTTGTATTTAGGATTCTAAACACCAAAATCATTACAGCAATGCAATTGTTGTAAAGGGACTCTTAAAAAAAAGTGATCATTTGAAAAAAAAATGATGCACTGTAATAACTGAAAAACAATGTGCTACAGCATGCAACTGGTAGCACACATATCCATGCAACATGGACAGAACCGTCTATCTGTGGACACTGTTGGCTGGCCACCCATCAGTTGTCCTCCTACCCCACCTTCTTCTTTGCTTACTAAATGCTGGTATGTTCAGTTTAGGGAGACACCTCTTGGTAGTAACCTTGATCGGTTTAGGCAATCTGGGTAATTCCATTTCTCTTACCAGTAATTGGTTAGGGAAATGGGCACAAGATCCAATTCTGGGTAAATCTGTTGGGGGTGTCTGGTTAAGTTTTTTTTTTTTTTTTTTTTTTAAAGGGAAAAAAACAGCACAAAATAGGAAATCCCCTTTCTTGTCTCTGGACATCAGAGCAAAGAGCTGTCACCCAGCAACTATGATGGGAAGGCCAAGAGGAGATAGGCTGGTGTCATTATATATCATCAAGCTGCTGTGTTAACCAACACCTCCTACTGTAGGACAATAAATGAAGCAGGTTATTATCCCAGATGACAAAACTGAGGCACAGAGAGAATATGTAATTTGTCCAAGATCAAAATAGTAGAGCCAGATACAATTCCATAGAGTCTAGCTCCAGAATCTTAATTTCTACTCTCTGTGTACCTCTCCAAAGCAACCTAATTGATGTAAGACCACTTCTAACAAGTACAGTGACATTATGGAGCCTTGCTGGTAATGCATGAGTTCTTGGTCACTTATAAGTTTTAGTGGATAACAACTGAATTGGGGCTCTAGGTATAATGTTTTTTTCCATTATAAGCACTCTTGGAAATAGGATATCTGAGAAAGCTGTCTTCTCCTATAAGTCTTAAAGCCACCAGAACTTTATTTTGGTCTATGGAAAGGAGTAAAGATCTAAAATAATTTTTCCCCCAAATAGTAATTACATACACCAAGACTGTTAATTGCATAATCCAGAAAAGGCAGTTAATGAATATATTCTTCATATCAAGTAACGATGCAATGCTAGGCAGAAAACAGTAGGGAGAAGGAAAAACAGTGTGGAGGAAAAGACAGACAATGCAATTACATGTGAGATGGTTATTTTGAAGTGCTAAGCACAGTGGCAAATATGTAGTCTTACCTTTAAGCTGTGATGAAAGATGTCTGATGGACAGTACCTCTTGTACAACATATTGATTCACCCCTCCACTTTTCAACAACTCCTCTGGGGATAAGGGCAGATGGAACTCATACAGCTGGGGAGACATCCTTCTCCCACTGGCTTACAGGGCTGGGAAATCAAACAGCACAAAGGTCAGGGTCTATGTGGAAGGTCTGTCTTTTTACCTGGCTCTATTTATTTTCCCCATCTCCAATATATGATAATGCTTTTTAGTCTCACAACAAGCTGATAATATGATCTCAGAAGATATAAGGCACAAGAACAACCCTGGACTAGAATCTAATTCTGGTCGTGACTTTGCCACTTGATCCTGTCACTTAGAGCCTTGCACCTCATGAATAAATGGGGGTTATTAATCTCTGATAACTTCACAAAGTTGCTCTGAGGACCAAATGAGTCTGAAAGTGTTTAAAGAACTGTAAAGTGGCCTATCGATGTAAAATTATCATTATTAGTTCCATTTTTATGGGCAGAGCTCTCTAAGCATTTAGACTTTAAGCACAGAGAGAATGTCTCACCGGAACTGGCGGGTTTCTTAGCTCCAGGACAGGAGAACATCAACGTTCAGGACTTGTTTACTCTCTGCCAGGCTCTGTTAGGCCATGGGAATGCATCATATCTGATCCAGTCCTCCCAATCCCAGTCCTATGGAATGCATACTCTAGCCCCTTTTAGATGAGGAAATAGAGGCTAAGAAAGGTTAAGCGATTTGGCCGAATGACACAAATTCCTTGAGAGCGTCTCAGTTACTCTTTCCACCGCATCGCACCTCAAGGGTATCCCCACTAGACCTCCCTGCCTTTCGTACGCTGTCGAACACCGCGCCGGGTTGATCCATACCCCCTTTTCCCAGTCTCGCATTCCCCTCCCGCCATTAATACCACACCTTACTCGAGCCCCTCAGCCGCCGCTGCTCGGACTCGTGTCTTCAGGCCGAAATGGAAGGAAAAAAACCCGGCCCGTACAATACGCACCAATCAGCGAGGCGGCTTTTCAGCGGCCCACAAATTGGCCAATCCCGACAGGCCGGAGGTAAGACCCCGCCTCTGGGCTGGGCGGCGCGCGGGCGAAGCCACCAACACAGAGTTCAAATCTCAACGGCTGCAAGGGGACCAATGGCGACGCTCTCCGGAGAGACCGGCCAATCACAGCGCAGAAGCCGGAGCGCCCGCCACGCCCCCGAAGGCGGGGCCTAGATGCAGGCTTGGGGCCCAGGGCCCCGCCTCCTGCCGTTTCGCGGCTGCCGGCGCCTCTTATCCCGAACGGTCCCTGCCAGAGATACCGCGTTTCTGGCTGGGCAGTGCTAGGGTTCCTGCGACACAGACCCGCTCGGTCACCCCCATGACAGGAGGCAAGTCCAGGCTGGAAGTCAGGAGGCTTGGGTTCTAATCCAGGTTCCGCCATCTCCTCTACTTTGTGACGTCCGGCAAGTCACCTTGCGCTCCGAGCCTCAAATGTCCTCCTCTGTAAAATGGAGTTAATAAAATAGCTCTAGCTCAAGACTGTTGTGAGGGACAGAGAAAGGGCTTAGCTTAGCTGTTGAAAACTCCGACGCTCCGGGTTCCACAGGCTCTGGACCTTCATCTCCCTTACAGTTGAGGGGCGCCCAGTGAAACACGAAAGGGTGAACTTTTTTGAGATTTCAGTTTTGGGGCGCCCTAGACAGCGACGAACTGACTCCCTCACGTCAAGGCACCCTAAAGCCTCAGCCCGCACACCGGAAACACCTCCACTGGGCGGGGGGGTGTTGAGGCGTATCTGCACCGGAACCCGGGGGGCGGGGCTTGCGGCTGGGGAAGGAGGGGCCAAGGCGGGTCCTGCGCGCGGAGCTGCCTGGGAAAAGTTCAAAATGGCTGCCTCCAGCTTACTTTCCGTGTGAGGCCAGCGAGGACGGTCTTCCGTCGTCACCTGTTTGAGGGCCACGTCTTGTACTCACGCTTGGGCTCGTGCACTGTGCTGTTGTGGGGAAGAGGAGGGCAATGGCAAGGAGCCTCTCTTGGGGGACAGGCAGGGGCCTATGGGGATGGGTGCCCTTGGCCTGCAGAAGCTTCTCTCTGGGTAAGTGGCTTATGTAAAAAGACGCCCCAAAAACTGATCAGTAGGCGGCTCAGATTCACTCCCTTTCTTTCTCATCCCCAAGGCGTTCCTGGATTGTCCCGTGTGAGGCTCACCCTCCCACCTCCTAAAGTGGTTGATCGTTGGAGCGAGAAAAGAGCCATGTTCGGGGTGTATGACAACATCGGGATCCTGGGTAAGACTTGATCATCTAGTACAGAATTCAAAATGGCAGTCACGCCGTAACGACTATCTTGTTTTCTTCTGTGTAGGGTATGATGACCGTGCTCAATAGTAAGAGCAAACACTTGTGGCTGTTTACATTGTGTTGGTCACTGTTCTGAGTGCCTTACATATACTAACTCAACTTAATCCTTATAATAAGCCTTTCACTTTACAGGTGAGGAAATTGGGCAGCAGAGAGATACATTTTTCTAAAGCTAGTAAATGATAGTGTCAGAATCTGTACCCCAAGCACTCTGGCTTGAGAATCTGCTCTTAAAAAGTACTTGTATGCAGGTGCTGCTCAGGAAGATGAAACTGTCAACTGAAGACTTAGCTGGTGTAGGCTGGGTTCTCCTTTTGGAACTAATAGGTTCTTCTCTCACTTTTCACAGGAAACTTTGAAAAGCACCCCAAAGAACTGATCAAAGGTCCTAGATGGCTTCGAGGCTGGAAGGGGAATGAATTGCAGCGCTGTATCAGAAAGAAGAGAATGGTTGGGGATCGGATGTTCGTTGATGACCTTCACAAACTTAACAAACGCATCAGCTACCTCTATAAACACTTTAACCGACATGGGAAGTACCGCTAGAAGAGAAGCTTGGAGATTGTGGAAGTAGTGTATATAGCACTCTGACAGGGGAAACAGAACTTTTCCTTATGAGGAATGGACTTCTTATGCGCTCTGTAATAAAATGGGGCTTCTTTGCAATCTGATGTCCACACACTTTATTTTCCTTTAGATGTTCCTTCTATTCATTCACTTTGAAGTTGAAACCTGACTTACCCCTAATTTTACAGTCTGTAGTTTGAAATTCACTCCTTGCCATTTGCTGTCTAGCTATACCTATGGTCTTTAAAAAAATGTTGGTGAGAGTACCTATTTTTGGCACTTGTTGACATGATTGAAAGTGATCATTTTTGTTTGCCCCAAATTCTGTTATGTATATTTCTAAAGACCCTTCTACAATGGAATGAAATGTAGTAAAAAATGGAATTATACTTCTGCATTATTTTCATTTATAAATACTTATTGGGGACCGTTTCCCAGCTGAAACTGTAGAGAAAACAAAAAATTATAACTTCCTCTCTCTCCCCAATACACTTCTCTAGTTAGAAGTATTAAAGTTGTAATCTAACAGTACACTTTAATGAGGCAATAAGTACCAGATGAATGATATTATTAGTGGGTGGTCCCTAAACCTGACTACTCATCAGTTTAGCCTTTCAAAAGCCTGGTCCCAACCTCCAAAGATTGTAATCAGTAGAGCTGAGCTGACTCTCAGACATCTGTGTGGCTTTTTAAAAATAATTTAAAAATAATTAAATTTTAAAATAATTTTAAAATAATTAAAATCATCCATATTAAATTTAAAATTTACAAAAAAATAATCAGATGAAAAGTTTTCTCAGTCTGTTTTTTTTGTTCTTAGAGGCAGCCACTCTTATTTGTTTTTAATCCTTCTGGACGTAGTCTGTGCATGTACATGTGTGTGTGTGTGTGTATATTTTCTTTTCTTTTCTTTTTTGAGGTACCAGAGCTGGGGGTTGAACTCAGGACGTTGTATGTGTGAAGCTGGTGCTCCACCACTGAGCCACATTGGCTTCCAATGTGTGTATTTTTTAATGTGGCATTCCATACACAGTTCTGTACCATGCCCTTTCACTTAATAAAGCTTAGAAATTTTTTCATATCCTCACATTATATAGTATCTACCATTATGATTTAACCAGTTGATTTTTCAAAGTATGGCTCCTCTAACTTTGGGTAATTTCTAATTTTAATCAGCCATGTCTGGAAACCACTAATGTGGACAATAAATAACCTAAATAAGAGAATGTGTCTGATGGGCCTAACCAGGAGAGGCTTCATAGAAAAAGTTGAATTTTAGTAAAAAGAGAGTGGCAGAACACTTCAAATGGGGAAGGGAAGAGAGAGCAACAGTGTGTGGTGGGCGGGGAACACAATCTTTTGTATTTGGTTAGGTGGGTCTGGCAATACTGACATAATCTGACACTATCTGTCTTTGTACCCTTTTAATTACTTGACTATGAATCAAGTTAAATAACCTTGATATTACTCAGTCTAGAAGACAGAAACATTGCTACAGATTCTAGAACGCTGTACCAATTAAGGTTAAATTTTTTTGTGCATCTCCAGTGCATAGCATAGTGAGGCTCTCAAACATTCACTTGAATGCAGTAAGGAAAAGATCTGATATATTGCTAATCTTTTATTGGGTTAAAGTGCTATATGTGATCCTCAAGAGGACATTTTGGATTGATTATTGGTAAAACTGGTATAGGCTATTGATTAAGAACATAGGTTTTTAGAGATTTTACTAGTGGTACAAGATTAACAGGTGGGTAGATTAGGAAGGTCAGATTAGAATAACCAGGACATGTAAAAATATCTTGACATCCCATGAGTCAAGACAGGGAAGAGTCATATGCCCCAGGGCACAGGGAGGAAGGAACAGAAAAGATCAAATGGGCTATGTAATGGTCATGGGAAATACTCTTCATCAC
>JAQZBX010097890.1:0-11637 GCA_029593785.1 Cabassous unicinctus | reverse complement strand
AAGACCACTCAGACTTGCCCTGTGTAACTAACTCATGAGGTCAAAACTACGGCCGAGGGTAGAAGTTGTGGGGATGCCACTTTCAGTTCAACAACAGAACTTTCTAATGGGACTGTTACCATCCAGTTGCAGATAGTGCCTGGGTCACCGGTTGCCTGGCAGCACAGGGGAGGTGTCTCCCACTGGACGACCAGAGGTTACAAGCTTGGCTCCTGCTTGCTAGGCGCTCATTAACACATACGGGATTCAAGAAGTGAAGCAACCGCCAACCGTACATGCACTAGAAGTTCAGGAAAAGGAAAGATTAGCACAAGCTAGAAAGAAAAAAAATGATGACTCACATCTGAAGGGGTAAATGGGCTGGGAGTGGAAGCTCCAAGAAGGCTGGAAGACAAAGGACCAGCAGGAGGTCAGGCGGACGCAATTCAGTGTTAGAGCACATGTCTGGGCATGTCGCACCCCTGCCAGGACCCCTCTGAATGCTCCCCTCCCCACCGCAGCCCCTCTGATCTTATCTCCTACCACTCTTCCCCCACTACCCCTGGGGCCATGTTCTATCAGCCACACTTTCTTCCTAGATGTTCCTCCAACAGGCCAAGCACCCTCCTGCCTCCAGGCCTTTGCAACTGCTGTTTCTGGAATGCTCTTCCCTCCGATTTGCACTTGTCTTGGTCCCTCGCTGGTTTTGTATCTCTGCTCAAATGTCACCTTCTCAGATGGAGAGGTCTACCTAAAAGAGCTACTCCATCTCCAGCACCCATTCCCCCCTTCTCCCTGTTTAATTTATCTCCCTAGCATAAGGGAGATAAATTTTTTTCTTGATTGTCTGTCTCCCCCAACTAAAATGTAAGTCCCATGAGGGCAAGGACTTTACCTATTTTGCTCAAGGCTATCTCCCTAGTGCTTGGAACAGTGTCTGGTACAAAAGAAGCACACACACGGTAACTGCTTGTTGAATGAATGAATGAATGAGTGAGTGAATGAATGAATGCACGAACAGACCCATGGAACTTGCTGGGGGTATTGGAGGACAGGGCTGCATAAGTGCAGGAGTTACATGCATGGAAGCCCTGGGGCTGGCATGGAAGTTTGGACTCATATAGTTCAAAACATGGAACCGCCTTGATTTTTCCCTGTAGAGATAAAGTGAAAATTATCTGGAGGAGAAAGCAATTCTCCAAGGGGAACTGGATTAGATTCCCTTTGGTCTTAGAGTAGCCAATAAGTTTTACTAGTTCTACTTCTTCAATAAATTTCTAACAATTAATAGCTTGGAATCAGAACAATTTCTAAGGGCCTGCTGTATTTCAAATCCTTTTGAAACTTTTGGAGGCCCCAGAAGCGTGGTATAAGCTTTCGAGATGTGGCATGGAGCACTGAGCGGGAGCCCATCCCAGGGAGTCTGGACAACTAGGGACCTTTAATATTATTTGCTAAAGGAATGAATGACTAAACTTATGATTTTGTTGTTGAGACAAAGCGACAGTGTGTTAAAAAGACTTTATTACCTTACAAAGCAGCAAATGGAGTATAAATTAATGTTGTGGTTTCAAGGAATAAGGCTGAACTCTGATGTCGTAACTTCCAAGGCAGCAGTGGTTAAAAGCGTAAACTCTGGAGCCAGACTGCCGGCTCCACTGCTTCTGGGCTGTGTGACCTTGGGCATTTCACTTCTCTGCCTCAGTTTACTCATCTGTAAAATGGAGAGAATAATGGCATGTCTCTCAGAGGGTTCTTGTACAAATTAAAGGAGCATAGGTGAAGCCCTTAGGCAGTGCCCAGCACATAGTAAGTGCTGAGTGAGTGGCAAGTAGCACCTCCTTGTACAGTGAGACCTAGGTGGGCTCAATCCTGGCTTCAGTGATCAGTTTAGATGAGAATAATAGCCCCACTTGCAGGGTTGATAGAGAATTTAAATGAAATTCTTTGTTTCCACGAATGGTGTGTAACACGTGCTAGATGAATGCCTACTGAATGAATTACATGTTTGAGTCACTACCCCTAGCAAATTTGGAGTGAACGAGCCTTCAAGGAGCGGGAACGATGACGTGGTGGGAGCCGGTAGGCTGATTGGAGTGTTCTCTGAGACTGGACATTTTGAGGATAATTTTGCAGGATGGGTGGTTTATGACTCAGCAGAAAATAAAACGGGAAGAGGCATTCTAGGCAGACGAAAACGGCATGTGGGAAATCTCCAGAAAGGAGGGGAGTGAGGAATAGAGTTGGTGGAAGACCAGTTTTTCAAACACCTTCAAGGTCAAGAATTCTCTTTGTTTTTATAGCACCCAAGTGAATGTTTCCGTGGTTGAGTTTTGTTTCCTTTTCTCACCAATTAGATTGCAATCGTCACCAGCGCCTATCATTTAGGGTTGGGAAAGAGCTCTGAGATGATTAGGGCAATTCTGGTCTCACTGCTGAAGTTTTAGTGTTTTCAGGTATACTCTTTAGGGTAAGGAAAATCACCTTAAAATTACCGGCAAACTTCCTGTGATTTGGGGAGTATGTTTTTCAGGTGGGTCAGAATTCCAGTAGAAATACCAAATTTAAGAGAAGCAATGAGGCCTCTAGCAGCAGAAATGATGTTGCCAGGAGAGTCTAGAGCACCTTAAAAAAATTACTCCCCAAAGCCTTTTGACTGACGTGAACCCAGGAACTTTGTAGCCAGGGCAGGGTCTAGACTTGTCAGCTATGGAGACAGCTTGTGGGAAAGTGTTTATGTGAGGGAGCTCGAGCAGAAAAAGGAAGAACCCTTCTTGAAAAGTATTCTTTCACTTCACCCCCAAGATGCTAGAGTGGGCAAAGGAAGGTATCAGAATGCGTCTTCTAGTCCTCTGGTTCTCAAACTGGTGACTTTTGCCTTTATTCCCATGCTCTCTTACCTTTTGGGGGTCCTACCACCCTTTGAGAACTGGGGAACATGGGGGCCCTATCCTCTGGACAGATCTCCAGGCATACACAGATGCATTTTGCCAGCCAAGTCAGCAGGTCACAGACCTGGGGCCCATCCATTGGCCCAGTTAAAAACCCATGCTGTTGTGACAATTGCTTCCTCGGCCTTGTGTTGAAGTTTACATATATGTCTACACAATGGATTGCAAAGTTTAATTTATGGACCCCCAGGTCTTAAATTATCTTGGTATTCTTCCTATCCTAGACACAGCTTCTGGCACATTCTAGGATTTCACTAAATATGGGTTGAATTGAATCCCCACCTTAGTTAGCTACAAGGACAACTGCTTTCTTTTTAACATAAGGAGATGGGGCTTTTTTTTTTTTTTTTTTCCAAGTAGAATTAATATACCTCAAGGAAGAAGACTACAGCTGAGTAATGGAAACATCATGACTTGGTAGGGGCCCCCACTGCCACTTTCACTTCTGCTCTTACAGATGCAGGCTAGGTACAAGGAAATGTAGCATGCAACAGACCTATAACAAGGTGAACTTTAGATTTTTTTTTTTCTTTTGCCCCATCCCTGAGCTGTGGCACTTGAATAATCCTGGTTTCCGGAGAACAGACTACTGTAATGATAATCCAGGAAGTAAACTGCCCTTTGAAAAGCGAGGAAGAAACCATCGACTAAGTATTTATTTATATTTAATGCTCCAGGGCTTCTGTTTCCAGCTTTGAAGAGTTCCTGGCAAAAGTTTCTTGAAGTCATTAATCCGAGGGGCAAATCTAAATGTCTTGCAGGCTCTTTCTGGCCCTTGGACCTTGGTACACTGTGTTTATAACCATGGGCTTTCCAGAAAGACAGGAATGTGGGGATTCTGAGGGAGGGGTTGGCGCCATGAAAGAGAAAATGAGAAGCAGCTCTATTTTGAATCTGTACTGGAATCTTTGATCGGAGATGAATTTTCCAGAAAGAACTGGTTTGGTTTTGCCAGATGGAGATGACCAGCCACCTCTTTCTGCCCAGTAGTCCTGCACAGATCTACCTATCTACCTGCTCTCTGCTATCTTCCCCCAGGTACTGTCCTACCCTCCCTGTTGAGTGACATCACCTCTGGCCCTCCCCTGGGTGACTGGCTCCAAAAAGCGCTTCTTTACCTCCTTTTTTTTTTTGGTAATGTGCAAGTCATCTTTGAAACTACAAATAAGCAAAAAACTACAAATAAGCAAAAAGAAAAGAAATCCTATGTAATCCTCCCTCTCAAATATAACTATGCTGCCCATATTTTAAAAATACACATATGTATAAACAAAAAAGTATTATTCTATATATGATATTTTATAGCTTGCTCCCCTCACTTTGACAATATTTTATTATAGATCAGCACCAGTGGGTCATTTTTAATGGCTACATATTGTTTCCTTGTATGACAATACCAAAAGGTATTAGTTATTAAATCATCAAATCCACTATTTGATGATTTAATAGCTAGTGTTTTTAGAAAGTTTATCATGGGCCAGGAACTGTGCTGATTACTTTATATATGCCATCTCATTCAATCCCTCAACAGCCCTAAAAAGTAGGTACTATTGCTATCTGCGTTGCACAGATAACAAAACTGTGCCATAGAAAGATAGACTCTAATTTACTTAAGGTCACACAGCTAGGAAGTGGTAGAGCTGCATTCAGACTAGCCAGTCTAACTTGAGCCTGTGCTTTTAAATTATTGGATACACAGTCTCTCATACTTAGGCTGTTTTAAAAATTTCCAACCTTATAAATTACCATTTGTACTGTTATTTCCGGTGCACTATTTATCTGATTGGTTCCCTAGGATAAAGTTAAATTTCTAGGTGACCGTGTTTGAATATTTCTAGAGCTTTTCATGTAAATTTCCCTCCACAAAGCCTGTATCCATTTACATTTCCAGCAGCAATGCCTAAGAGTGGCTGTAAAGAGGCCCCTGTTGCTGGGTCCTAATCCTCTGTGGAGGATGCAGGTACACACACACACACACACACACACACACACACCCCTGAAGCTTCATAAAATGGTTTACTGAGGGGGGGCACAAGTCTAAGAAGAATTAGGCTTGTTTGAAGTTTGACTCTTAGACTTCCAGTCTCATTTTTCCCATCCTGCTGTGCCATATATATATATATATATATATATCTAGTCAAGATGATGTGGGCAGTTTGGGGAACAAAGTATAAAAATATGTTTTCTTGGAAGTGAAAAGGGAAATCCCATAAAAGAACATTTTTTTTCTTAAGTATCTTGAGATATAATTTACACACAGTAAAAGTCACCTGTTTTGGGTACGGGTCTATGGATTTCAATACATACATACAGTGTGTGACCACTGCCACGACCAAGATATAGAACATTTCTATCACTCCAGAATGTTCTTTTGTAACCTTTTGTTGTCAATCTCTCACCCCCAGTCCCTGGCCACCACTGATCTGTTTTTTGTTCCTTGAGTTTTGCCTTTTCCAGGATGTCATATAAATGAAATCTAAAGAGTGTGTGGCCTATGAGTCTAATTGCTTCTACTTAGCATAATGCATCTGAGATTCATCCATCTTGTTGCATGTATCGGTAGTTTGTTCTTTTTCATTGCTAAGTAGACACTTATTCCATTGTATAGATGGCCATAATTTATTTATTTGTTCACTAGCTGAACAGATTGTTGCTGGCTTTTTACTATTACAAATAAGGTCATTATAAACACTCTTGTACAGGTTTTTGTGTGAACACATTTTCATCAATTTTCACGGGTATATTTCAAGAAGCAAGATGGTTAGGTCATTGGAAAATGTGCGTTTAACTTCATAAGAAACTGACAAGCTGTTTTCCAAAATTGTACTGTTTTGCATCTTTATCATCGGTAAGTGAGAGTTCCAGTTGCTTTGCATTCTCACTAGCCCTTGACTATGGCAGTTTTCTTTTCCTTTTTCTTTTGATTTGTCCATTCTAATTGGTGTGCAGTGGTATCTCATTATGGTCTTAATTTACATTTCCCTAATGACTTCTGATTTTGAACATCTTTTAAATGTGCTCATTTGTCATTCATATACCTTCTTTGGTCAAGTGCCTCTTCAAATATTTTGGCTTGTTGTCTTATTATTGAATTGCAAGAGTTTTTAATATATTTTGGATGTCAGTTATTTATCAGATATGTCTTTTGCAAGTATTTTTCTCCTGGTCTGTGACTTATCTTTTCATTTTCTTAATTGCATCTTTGGAGGAGCAGAAATTTTAAATTTCAATAAAATTTATGTATTTTTTTTTAATGATTTGTGCTTTTTGTGTCCTGCATAAGGATTTGTTGCCTAACCCAAAAAAGTCACAACGATTTTCTCCTATCTTTTGTTTTAGAAGTTTGGCAATTTTAGCTTTTACGTTTCGGTTTATGATCCTTTCCAAGTTAATTTTTTGTGTATGGTGCAAGGTACGGGGTAAGGTTATTATTATTATTTTTCCCCATCATAGTATTGAATTGTTACAGCATCATTTGTTGAAACATAAAGGTGTTTTGCAACTCCTAATACTTAAATCAAGAAAGAATGTGAATTATTTCGACTGGAGTCCAGGAGCGGATGAGACCTAGAGGTGCCTGCTGAAAGGCTCTTGCTCTGCTGAAGTCTTCCTTGGAGTCAACCGCCATTCCTCTTGCTAAATGGTTTTAACTGAGAGTTTGAAAAGGAAGGGCTCCAGCAGTCTGGGGCCAGTGTGGATTTCAGTGACTGGTGTCAAGGCTGAGCAAGAATCACACTGACATCCTCACTGGTGTGTGGTCTTCGGTCCTCCATCAGCGGCCTGGGGAAGAGTATTTGGGGCTCTTTCTTGTGAACGGTTTGGCTGAAAACATTAAACACTCTTCTGTGTGGCACAGCATGAAAAGGTTTCGGTGAGTCTGGAATGCTTCCCCACCAGGGGTGACATTTCTGTGCTCCCTGGAGACATGAACAAATCTGCTGCCCCTTTTTGCAGAAGGATTCCAAGGCTGAGAGAGACTAAGGCACGTGTTGAAGGTCATGTTGCAAGTTAGTCCCTCTGGCCACAATTTTGTTATCTGCAGACTTGACTATGCAACTCCCTCCCTGATCCTCTGTTTAAATGATTCTCAGCTCCTCAAATTCATCATGTCCAAATTGGAATTAATTATTCTCCCTCCTGCCCTTCACCTCCCCACCATTCTTTTTTTTTTTTTTTTGTAAATTCACTCATTTATTTAATCATTTTTCAACCCATATTTTTAAAGCATCTACTTCATGTTAAGCACCTTAGCAAGCTTTTTGTCCCAATCTCCTCTGTTGGTAATGTTTCACCTGCCCCAGGGCAGCGTTCTCAACATGCTCCTCTCCTTCACCTCCTGTCACAGCTCTGTCATCAAGCTCCACTAAGCCTACCTTCTGAATATCTGTTCTAGCTGAGCTGTCCCTTCTGTCCCCTCCTGATGCTCCCTTGATTCAGAAAGTCAACTTCTATCACTTGGACCTCCGAAATGTCCTCCTAGCTCTCCTACCTCCCCCCAAATCTTCTTTAATTAAGCTATTGTCTACCAGGCTGCCAAAGTAACCTTTCTAGAAAGCAGTCTTGATAATGTCACTCTTCAGTTTAAGACTCTTTAATGCTCCATGCTGCCTTCCAGATAAAGGTCCGACACTTCAGCTCAGCACCCTGGTCCCTGCCTTGGCTGGCCATTTGCCAGCTTGCCCCTTGTACTTCGGCAGTAAAGAGCCCTTATTATATGTCTCGTTTCTTTCCTATATGACAGCAATCACACTGTAACAATTTGTTGACACACCTGTCTTCCTAACTAGATGGTGAAGGGCTTGAGGGCAGGGACTCTATTTTGCTTGTTGAATTATACCACACAGGGCTGGGTACAAAGTCATTACCGTCATCCATTTGATAAGCATTTATTGAACATCTACCATCTCATGTCTAATTTATAGCATATATTGGAATGCCATGTTGAATGTTTGCCAGAGTCTCAATAATTTTAAACTGAAGATTAGGAGTGACCTGTTTTAGGATAGTCCTATATGCTGACTACTTTGGAGTCACTTTCCGAAGTGAAAAATGGCTGTAAATGAAAACACTGGCATCCAACACTCTCAGGTGAGAATAGTCCTAGGTGCTGCCCAGTGGTCCATTTTGCCCTCTGGAAAATGCAGCAGATCAGGTGACAAGGCCTTTGGGGGTTTTCAAGCTGCTTTGGGTGTAGACTAAAGAGATAGATGGGGGGGGCGGATGTGGCTCAAATGGTTGGGCGTCCGTCTGCCATATGGAGGGACCTGGGTTCGATCCCCAGGACCTCCCGGTAAAAGAAAAAAAAATATATAGAAGGCGCATGGGCTGCCAGGCTGTGTGCCGGTGAGCCGCCAGGCCCCGGGAGCCATGCAGCAAGATGATGACGTAAAAGGAGAGAGACAAGATGAGATGCTCTGAAAGCTCCAAAAACCAGGAGCCGAGGTGGCGCAGATGGCAGAACACCTCTCTCCTACATCGGAGGTCTTCAGGATCGAATCCTGGTGAAGACTGGAGGAGGAGGATGAGAAGAGATGAAACAGACACAGAGAATTGCCCAGCGAATGGACACACACAAAAAAACTGCAAATGGGGAAGGGGGCTTTTAATATGGATAATAAATAAATCTTTAAAAAAATAAATAAAGAGATAGGTGGTGTCAGCAAAGCCTGGCCCAGACAGAACTCATTATTTTGTGCCCCATCTCCCGACACTGGTTGCTTCGTCTGTTCCCAGTGTCACTTAATTGCATCGTGGTGCAGCCGGTGTCCTCCCTGGCTTTCCACCCTCTCAGAGCATTGCTCAGTTCCCTGAGGGCACCTAGATACCATCATGCCTTCCTGCTTTAGTGCATGGCCACTGCCTGCAATGTGCTGCTCCTACGCGCCATCTGATGGGCTCTGCCTTCGGCTTTGTTTTCTGTGTGTGTTGTGTGCATATGTGTGTGTGCGTGTGTGTGTGTATTCTTTACACTCCTTGTTCTTGCTCTAATGCTTCCTCATCTATGGAGTTTCCCCCAGCTCCTTCAGGAAGATTTAACCCCTTGTTATTATGCCTTGCTGAGAACACAGTTCACATTGTTGGCATAATCCCTCTTTGTGTTTCCTCATGTAAACTCTGGGTCCCCCTGAGTATAGGGACTCTGCTTTAGTCTTCTTGCTCCCCAACTCACCAACGTGCATGGCACAGAACATGCCTTAATAAATACACAAACTTTAGTGCTAAATTCTGTCATTCACTCCAGACATTTCATCCAATCAGCCTTTCCCAGGCTGGTACCTACTTTTCCTAACCTACCTCCCATCCGGTACAGGGACTTGAGAGACAAAAGCCATTCCTGAGGGCTGCCCCAACCCTAAAGTCATATCCCTTTTTTACTTGCCATCATTTCTCCCACATTCCTTCCTGAACCCTTTCTCAGGTTGCGTCTCTTCCCAATCCCATCTTTAGAATGCCCTTATCTATTTTTCAAAATTCAGATTTCACGCATATAACCACCTGGTTTGTTATAAGGGGTGGTTTTCTGGAGAAGGATCATTTCTCCTTCAAAGATGAGCTTCTTAATGGTGTCCAGGGCTATGGTTTCCATACTGAGAAAACAAATCTCATTAGCCATATCTTGAAGAGGAGGAAAAACTAGGTGGGAGAGGAATCTGGAGTAAAATGAGGCTATTTTGAGAACCAGGAGAAAAAGAGACCCTAAGGCCCCAAATAGGAAAAAGCAAGGGGTGGAGTGGTTCAGGCAGCTCAGAGGATGTTGGATTCTAGGTTACAAGATCTGGAGTGAAATCCCCAATCCTGCTCACCATCCCTTCCCTGTTGGCACCCACCCTCCTCTCCAGATTCTGCTTCTTACTACCTGCCCCCATTTTTCAAGCTAGAATCAGTGCATCATCCCCCCCTTGCCCCCAGCCCCAAGATCCTATATCCTCCCCGTCACCAGTCTGCTGCCCGCTGTCCTTTGCTTCTTCAAAATATCTCTAAAAATGGACCCTTTTCCCTTCCCCATCACTTTGCCTCCTAAGGCTGCTCCCTCTCCTCTGCCCCGAGTCCTGCATCTTGCTGCAGTTCAGTGTTCCAAATCCACATCCTCAGTGATGTCCGTCGTCAGTTAAAGAGACACTTGCAAGGTCTTCCTGCATCCAAGACCCTTCACAGTGTGCTCCTCCCTGCAGCTTGTGGAGCTGCCTGCTGTTGCAGGCACCCCCCACGCTCCCCTGCTGCCCGTCACTGCCCGAGATGGCTTTCTCTTCTCCACTTATCTGAATCCTACCATCCATTAAAGGACCGACCCCATCCCACTCTGATCTCCCCTTCTCTGGGTACATATTGAGTGTGACTGTCATTGCAGCAGAAGGCACCATCCTGTTGCTGGTTAAAATTTTATCACTTTCAGTCAAAAAAAAAAAAAAAGCCTTTGCAAAATTCACAGAGCCATGTTATCTGTAACATAAGTTTCAAAACACCAAAATGGACCAAAGTTAAAGCAAATTTCTAAGTGCAAGGAGAGTCCTTTAGCATTAGGTTGTTTTCTAATTATCCCATGTGTGTTACTTTTGTCTCCCCAGTTTGTCTGCTGTTGCTAGAGGGTTCTCTGAATCTCCCACTGAGTTTCACTCAGGGGTGGGCTCAGAGGTGATGCTCACTAAAGGCACGCTAATTGATTTATTGATTTATTCATTCAGCCTTTGACAAATGTTTATTTACTGCCTGCAGAGAAACCCCAAGTAGACTTTTATTTCTCTACCCAAACGGCACAGAAATTCACTGTAAGCATCCAACTCCTGAAGGAGGACTTTGGTCAAAGGAAAGCAACTGAGAACAGGTTCTGCTGCCTCCAGCTCACCTTGAGCAGGAGCCAAGCTCAGCATGCCGGGCACCCGCATGGAGAGGTCGCTGGCTGCGTTCTATTTGTTCAGTTATGACCTTCCTGAGGCACATGCCTGTTGGTGAGAACTCGGCCTTAAAAAGTCAACAGAAGGCTTCTGGCTGATTCTCCAGGAGCATTGGGCTGCTGCTGTAGCCAACGCAGACCCAGAACTTCCTGTCCTCCATTTTAGCGATTTCACAGCACAGGGTGTCCTGTCTTGGCCTTTCCCTCTCATAAGTGGGGCCTGAGGTCAGGGCTTGGTGTTCCTTGTAGGGGCTTCCTTGAGGACCGAGCTGTGAGCCCATTCAGGAGTGGCCTCCTCAAGCTGCTGCTCTCTCCTCTCCACCTGGCTTTAGCTCCCTGGGGCTGAAGCCAGAAGCAGCATCCGAGTGGACCTTGAGGGCTTCAGGGTAACGACTGAGGCAAAGGAAAGGACTTGGCAATGGAAATGCAAACTTACCTTTAGTTCAGGTATAACAGCCTAGTCAATGATTACATATTTTTATTATTTACCTGGAAAAAATTCTCAGAAAAAAAAAAAGAGAGGACACTTGATCCTCTTTCCCCCTCCCCCCCAACGTTTGTTGGGTGCTTTTCTGGCCATGTCGGGACATCTGGAAGTGCTGGCTTCTGGGGCTGGGCTGAGAGCAGAGAAGTCGGTGGGGAGGCCTAAGCCTCTCCGGGCTTGGCCTGTAAGAGGGTCTTCCTGGAGCCAGAGGGAGGCTGCAGCCCAAGGAGGCAATTCTCCCAGCCTCCAAATGACAAAGGTTGCATTTACACCTGGCCAGGAGGTTTAATCATCTACCATTTCCAAACACTGCAGGCTAACAACCGGCTGGG
>JAQZBX010097889.1:0-11639 GCA_029593785.1 Cabassous unicinctus | reverse complement strand
TCTTTTTTTTTTTTTTGACATTAGGGCCAGGGATTGAACTCAGGACCTCGCATGCGGGAAGCTGGCGCTCAACCAATGAGCCACATCAGCTCCCCTGAGTTGTTTTTTTTCATTTGTTTTGCTTGTTGTCCTTTTTTTATTTTTGGGAGGAACTGGGGACCAAACTCAGGACCTCCCATGTGGGAAGCAGGAGCTCAACCACTGAGCCATATCAGAATACCTGGCTTGTTTTTTTTTTTGGTTTATTTTGCTTGTTGTCTATTTTTTTGTGTGTGTTGTTTTGTTTTTAGGAGGTACCGGGGACTGAACCCAGGACCTCCGTTTGGGAAGCAGGCACTCAACTGCTTGAGCCACATTCGCTCCCCCACAGTAAGTCTTTTTGGACATCCCTTGTATGTGATGTTTCACTTCTTCCTTGCTGCTTTCAGACTTTTCTCTTTATCTTAGGTATTTGACATTCTGAAAATTATGTGTCTTGGACTAGGTCTATTTGGATTTATTCTAATTGTAGTACACTGTGCTTCTTGGACACATATATTCATGCCTTTTATGAGAGTTGGGAAATTTTCGGCCATTATTTCCTCAAATATTCTTTCTGTCCCCTTTCTCTTCTCTTTTTCTGGAATTCCCATAACACATATGTTCATGCGCTTCATGCTATCATTCAACTCACTGAGCCCTTGCTCAATTTTTTCCATTCTTTTATCTCTCTGTTCTCTCTTTTCACTTTCAGATGTTCTGTCCTGATTCCTTCTTCCATGATTTCAAATCTACTGTTGTATGCCTCTGTTGTATTTTTAATCTCATTTATTGTGTCTTTCATTCTCATAAGCTCTGTTATTTTTCTATCCAAGGTTCAGTTTTTTATTTGGTTTCACCCAGTGTCTTCTTTACATATTTTATTCCTTTATCTATGTTGTCCTTCAACTCCATGATTTGATTTAGGAGATCTATATGAACCTCACTGATTAGTTGTTTCAAGTCCTGTGTCTTATCTGGAGCTTTGATTTGTTTCCTTTGCCTGAGTCATATCTTCCTTTTCTTAGTGTGGCTTGTAATTTTTTTCTGATTTCTAGGCATCTGATTATGATGCTGAGTTTACTCTGATACTCAGTTTCTCTCTCTTGCCTAGGGATTTACTGTTATGTAGCTATGTGCTACCACTGTTCTTTGACCCTTGGTTCAACTTGTTCTAGATATTTAGGATTGCCTCTGTTTGTTCAAACCAAGGCTAAGAACCCAGTAATGGGGTGGAGACCAGTTTCCAAGTTCCTGGGAGAAGCAGGCAGTAAAAGCACCTGACTGCCTCTTTTATTTATTTGCTATTATTTTTACTCTTCTTTCTGTGCACTTTTCTTTTCTACCATCAGATAGCGATTTTTGGCTTACCTCTCAGCTTAGACCCTAGATGCTAGGGAGGAATAGATTCACTGTGACCCCACCCTGGCAGGCAGTGCAGAAGTTATGGCCCCAGGGTCACAAATAAACTTTCTCAAAAGTTGTTCTCATTAGTGTGGCAAATCACCTGCAATGGATATATACATCCTGGGGCTTTGCCACTAAGCATGGACCATAGTTCACATTATAGACCATTGATAATGGGGGAGTATAGAAAAGTGTGCCATATGTGACTATGGATCATGGTTGGTGGTAATAGTCTGATGATATTATTTCAATCTGTAACAAATATTCCACCATGGTGTGGTATGTTGATGAAGAGGTGTTGTGTGGAAATTCTACACATGCACATGATTGTTTTGTAAGTTCACAACTTCTGTAATAAAAATGTATTTAAAAAAAAAAAAAAAGTTGTTCTCCTCCCTGGACCAGCCACACCCTCCCTCCCTCTGCCTCTTCAGCAATCAGCCCAGGGCAAGTGGGAGGGTGTTTGAAAAGACAAATTATCTTTAGCTCCCTCTGGCTCTCAGGGTAAACAATGTTGTGGCCCCATCTGGCCGGAAAGTGTGTGACCTCTCCAACTTAGCAGACAAAATTCACTGACTAAAATCTGAATTTGCTGTGGGCTGTGTCCCTCCCTCTCCTTTCTCTTGGAGAAGAGGACCCCTCCAACTCCCTCAGTCCATAGCCGCTGCAGTCCTCAGGCTGCTGTTTGCTCTGAGGGTTGGGGGATTGGTGCCAGCAACTGCTGCTGCAGCTTTACTAGCAGGATTTTTCCAGCCAGCCATTATTCCTTTCTTTTGCTCCTCTCTCTTCTGGGTGGTGTCTCACCTTCCTCTGGTGTCCTAAGCCCCAGAGCAGCCCTCCAGACAGTCTCTGCCTGTCCTCTAGGTATTTTTTTCTAGGAGAGATGTGATCCCTCTGCCTCTCTAATTCTGCATCTTTCCAGAAATCTGCTTTCCTTTTGATGTTCAATATTAAACAGTTTAGAAGAATTTGGGAATCCCTGAGTTAGATCAGATAACAAAAAAAGGGTTCAGGTGTTTTGAGAAAAAATTCATCAAAAGGAAGCAAGGTATTTAGACTAGTGATCCAAGATCAGTGCCAAGACCATGGTTATTTTAGGGATGGGCTGGTGCCAGAGAAGTGAATGATAGTGGAACTCTTTCTCAACTAGTCCCCTGTCATGGTGTGTGTGTTATTGGGGGGGGGAATTCAGTATATAAGTGAGTATATCAGAGAGAGAGAAAAGTCAGAGAGAGAAGAACAGAAAGACAAAGAGAAAGAGAAACAGATAGAGAAAGAGAGCTAATTCACAAAGTTATTACATTGACAGCACAGGTGAATTTTGGCATGGAAAACCCCAAAACTGTAGAGCTTTTCCACCTTCAAGTGACATATTCAAATTCAACATCAAGAACTTAGGAAAGAGCAAACAAGACTGAACCTCTGAATAATCCTGATTTATAAAATTAAAAGACATATGCTTTCTTTTGTACCTGAAGATGGCTGTGAGAGATATTGATAACAATTGCACATGGAAATTTCTAATTTTTTTAAGTATTAAATGATATGTTAAGTTATATATTTTGCTTCTTTAATAACTTTAAAATTTTTAAATGTGTTATTAAAAATATACATGTAAAAATTTAAGCAATAAAATGTGTATAAAGTAAAAATTTAAAGCACTTCCTTTCTTAAGAACTCAAACTAAAGGTACCAAAAATCATCCATTATTAATAATTTTGGAAATATCCTTTTAAAATTTGTTATCTTTCCATTTACAATATTTAATTAACATGGGCTAATCCTGTATTTAACATCTTGAGCATCTCTGTCTCTCTTTTTTTTTCCTCAGTGTATCTTCGTAAACCTCTATTTTAGTATGTATACATTATATATCAATCACTTTTTAAAGGTTGCATTTTATTCCACTATATTTTTGGTGTTTTTACTGACTTAAGCATTGAGCTTGTCAAAATTCTAGATAAAATATTAATTAGCTAAGTATATTAATTTAATGTTCACCATAGAAACCATAAAATGTTCATAAAAAGTTGGTAATGTTTGTTTTTCAAAATGACTAAGCCTATCATACTTTTGCTCCTACAATCAGCTTTCTGAAAAATGCAAAATATAAAATACCAAAATGAAAATACATAGTTTCCAGCAATCTGTCAGAGGTTTTCTCTCCATAGTTCTGGGCTACCTGAATCCATTCTCAACTAATTTCAGTCTTATGATCAGTTACTCTAACCTCTGTCCTACCTCTTGCCCATTGTAGTGTATGTAGTTGGTATCTCCAATATTTGAAGCTTGACTCTTTTTTGAAGATTATGACTTGACTTAAATGCTTGGAAAAAGTCTCCATGTTATGGTGTGTAGAACACCAATCACTGACACTTCACTAGTCTGGGATCTCTGGTAGACTAGTCCTTATATCCCTGTGGGGAAAGATCAGAGAGATTCAGATTTCATATGGAGCCATATACAATTCAGCAGATGTAGAATGAAGCTCAATCCAGGGATTTAAAAACAAGGGTACAGAGTAGAACATGACTCCCAGAGATGAGCTTCCCTGGCACTGTGGGATTCCTACCAAGCACCAACTAGCAATGCAACTGGAAAAAGACCTCGAATAAAAGGGGGGAAAGATAAAGACAAATGAGTTTATATTGATAAGAAATTTTAAAGTGAGTTGGGAGGTCATCCCAGAGGTAATGCTTATACACATCTCAGCAGGATCTCATAGACTGCCAAAGTGGATACCACCTCAAATAGTGGGGCTCCTAAGGGCTCTGGAGACATTCAGGTCCTATGGCGAGGGCAGATAGCTCCAGACTTTTGTGCCTTGCTAGTGGGTCCTACTTTGGAGTTTGTGCTCCTGAGAGTGACAGAGTTCGATTCAGTTATGGCTTCCCTACACATGGCTCATCTGTCCTTTCTATTTGAACCTACACTTGGTGCTGGAGTTGGTAGGTGTATGTCCAAGAGACTTGAATCTTTGGGTTGTCCATGTGCCAGCTGGGCCTTGAGCCTCAGCGAAGTTTCAACACCTACTCTCCAGTTCATTGGACTCACCCAGGACAACTAACAAGGAGGTGAAGATGGACAACCACCATACTAAGGAAATGAGATAGCTTACAACGCAAGCAAGAGAGTCCCATCCATTAGCTGTATGGGATCGAAGCCCTCTCTCAATTAGAGGTGGAGTAGACATCGCCATCACAGAATCCTCAGGATTTGGGAATGAACTATGGACTAGAGTGGACTTACTGGTATTCTACAATAGACTGTTGTGATTCTAGCAATGTAAGAAATTACAGCATTCATGTAGAGGCAGTGGCCACGGGAGGTTCTGGGGGAAGGGGGAGGGAAAGACAGGTGTAATGCGGGGGCTTGTTCGGGACTTAGGTATTGTCCTGAATGGCATTGCAGTGACAGATATAGGCTGTTTTATATCGTCCCATAACATGCAGAACTGTGTGGGAGAGAGTGTAGACTATAATGCAAACTGTGGTCCATGTTCAGTGGCAATGCCCAGGATGCATTTATCAATTGCAATGAAAGTGCCAAACTTATGAAGGATGTTGTTTATGTAGGAGAGTATGGGAGGTGTGGGGAGTGGGGTATATGGAAATCCCTATATTTTTTGTGTAACAATTGTGTAATCTAAGTTTCTTTTAAAAAATTAAAAAATATATTTAAAAAACAAAATTTTAATATGAAATTTCAAAGAAATAAAAATAAAAACAAGAGTTAATATAGGGTAGTTTAGTATATTAAAAATAATAAAACTATTTTTAAAGGACTTCTTTACAGAAGGACTGATTTTTAAAAAGGTATTAAAATATTTTCATTGATATCAATAGATATATAAAGTTAAGTGAGGTTTGAGCCAGATGATTTTTCTGGAGAGAAGGAAATTACTGTGGCTAATCTGTTGAGGCTTCTTTGAATAGGTGAATCTTGAACAGTGTTTTAATGCTGAAGGAATGGTTCCAGGAGGCAGTAGAAGTTCCTTCCAAAGAATAGATGTGGCATGTGTGATAGCATTAAGCCTTGCATATGTATTAGCCTCTACTTTCCAATGGGTTTTGTAGTAATATTTCTTAAAAAGAGAAAGATTGAACAAAGACCAGAAGGAGGATGAGGGCACTAATCCTCGAATGAGTGTAAAAGAAGAAAGGCACTGCAAAGTTTCATTGATCTGATTTTTTTTTTTTTTTTTTTTTGGTGAATTTTTGCATTGTTTCATAATGTTGAGATGCATTTTTTGCCATACATGTATGACAATTGTCATACCATTTTTTTTCTGTGTGAAATCATTTTGCTAACTTCTTAAAGAATCACAATGAACAGATGCATTCATGGCACTATTTGTAAATTTAAAAATCCTAGTTCAAATGTGCTAAGCCAAAAAAGTATTTTTCTTCAAAGTGAATGCATAACTAAATAAAACTAACATAAGTGATTTCTGGTCATTTTTGTGAGTTCTGTATCAGTAGCTTTAATATTTGACTTCTCTCATTTCTCTATTTGGAACATTTAAGGGCCTCATTGAATTGGTATGTCTGCCTAATATATATATAGTTGAATATTAAATTAGTAAAAACTTCAGGATGAGGTTCTCTTTTTCTCCCAAAGGCAGAAATAGTTAAAGGCTGCATGCTGAAAGAAACTAAGGTCATATTATGTCCTAAATGAAGTAAAATGCTGGATTTTATCCAACAAGCATCTAATTTCTTTTCAAGATTCATTATTAGAGTTAACATTCCACCTATAGATGCCAAAGACAGAGGAGGAAATATGTACTACTTGATCTTTTACTTTCCTTTAAAAGTCTATTCCAGGATTTTGTTGTTGTTGCTGTTTTTCTTTACTACTAAAAGAAGGCCAGAGAGCATATGTTCTCCTTGTGTGGATAATGAAACGTCTGATATAACAGCACTTTCTAACAACATGCTTATGAAATATTAAAAAAATAAAAATCAAATGGTACTTTTAATTATAAAAGCATGTATGTTATGAAGAGTTCAACATCAACATCTCCATCAAAAGAAGTCGACTGTTTAAAACACTAAAACAGTTTTTTTTTCCCCCAAAGTATTAAGTATTTTAAAATTATGGGTGAACACATCATCCAAGGAAAAGCAGTTCACAAACAGCCAAGTATGAACATGATCTCTAATCTGTTTCAGACATAAACTACTCATGAAAAGTCTGACACTGACCTGGCTAACTTTCCCAGACCTTGCCCATCTTCACTAAGCCTCCATTGGCCATTCTGAATGATCTTTATGTCTGAGTACTCCCAAATCAAATGATCTAGTGAGGAAATACAAGGACTTAGCATATAGGAAGTTCCTAAGACTTTCACAAGTTTATTTACTTATAGAGCTTTCATGAATCATCAACTGCAGTTTGTAAGAGAAGTTTTACAAAGCAGTTTGAAAGACTCATTCCATTGTTACTGAAGAAATGTGTACTTGTCTACAAATCCTTTCCCAAATGACTTGGAATCGGAGCAAAGAAAAGCATTAACAATTTTTAGTATGTCCAGAAATAATAACTGATTCTGAATCTGCATTGGCAGTTGGACTTTTTCCATCTCTTTGATCTATTATTGAGTCAAGGCAAATTGTTACACAAAAATATTCAATTAGCATTTCCTTTGTGAAATGCTGATGATACTTAATAGCTATCTATGTCTGTGGTAAAAAGCTTTCATTTAATTTAATATACATATAAATATTTTCTTAAATGAGTACTCTGTACATTTTACGTTGTCAACATTTTATCATTTTATAAGTACACAAGGAGCTCTCTTAATCTGCCTCCACTTAACTGACTTCAAGGTTAACCAATGTGATTCATACTAAATGAAGTCTGTGATGCCCACTCAGGACTGGTTAACTACACTCTACTGCACATTACCTATTCTTCCCTTAACAATTAGGTTGTGTCAAGAGGGGATTGTGTTTATTATTATGCTTATCAAGAGGATACTGTATTTATTTTGAAACTTGATTCTGTTAGTTGTACTTGCATTGTAATGTTATTTCAATAAATCAAATATTGATGTAATTTGTGAAATAGCAGCTTAGGGAAAAGAAAACTGTTATGTCTATAAGAGCTAAGTTAGATACTTTGGAAAACTTTCAGTTGTCTGCTGTTGTAGAGATGTGTGTTTGACAACTGTAAAAGATTGGAAGTATATTTTAAAAATCCAGGTGAGTTTATGCATATTACTTTGTGAATATCTTTAAGGGCTTATGTCAACTGAAATAAACAAAAACTGAAAATTGTATGCTATGCACCATTAGAGTGTTTAATGAAAGAAAAACTACATAGTGTTCTAATCTACAGATTCATATATATATAAATTTTTTTTTTAGGAGGTACAGGAGATTGAACCCAGGACCTTGTATGTGGGAAACAGGTGCTTAACCACTTGAGCTACATCTGCTCCTCCCAGATTCATATATGTATGATGGTCAATTGGTCCTGACCCTATTAGATAAAAGGCAACAGCTACAGTATAACAAACTCCTTTTTAAAATCAAAGATGAGATAACAGTGCAAGAGAGGCTTCAGTTGTTTTTTATTTGTTTGCTTGCTTTTATGAGGTACTAGGATGGGGTAATTGAACTCAGGACCTCATATGAGGGAGGCTGGCACTTAACCACTGAGCCACATTGGCTTCCCTGAGTTGGCTCCCTTGTATGCTTGTTGCTCTTTTGCTCATTGTTTTGTTCATTGTTTGCTTCATTGTTTTGCTTGTTGTTTGCTCATTGTTTGTTTATTTTTTCTTTAAGAGGCACTGGGAACCAAACCTAGGACCCCCTTTCGGTTGTTTTTATTCCATGTAAAGACTCTCCAAATAAGCCAATTAAAAATATCAATTTTGGGGAGCAGATGTGGCTCAAGCAGTTGAGTGCCTGCCTCCCACATGGAGGTCCCAGGTTTGGTTCATGGTGCCTCCTAGAAAAAGCAGAAAAACAAAACTACAAGCAAAACAAATGAAGAAACCAATTCAGGGGAGCTGATGTAGTTCAGTGGTTGAGAGCTAGCTTCCCACATATAAGGTCCTGGGTCCATTCTCCAGCCCATGGTACTTAAAAAACAACCAACCAACCAAACAAAAAACAACGTTTAGCTAGGCACTGCCTTTCATTCCTAACCCTACCATCCTTTTTCTTTTCTTTTCTTTTCTCTTCTTTTTTTTTTCTTTTCTTTTCCTTTTCTTTTCTTTCCTTTTCTTTTTTTTTCTTTCTCTTTTTCCTTCCCTTTCCTTCTTTTCCTTTTCCTTTTCTCTTTTCTCTTCTCTTCTCTTCTTTTCCCTTCCCTTTCCTTTCCTTTCCTTCCCTTCCCTTTCCTTCCCTTCTCTTACTTACTTATTTGCTTACTTACTTTTACATAATCACAGTCTCTATCCAATTTCCTAAAGTTCTTGTTTGGAGTATTTAAATTTGTATCATGAGCATAGATATAATGTAAAGTTAAATTCTTATCCAAAATACGGTGTTCCCAGTTCTCTGACATAGTTAAGAATAGCCCTAGATACATACAAATATTCTTGGCAAAGACTACTATATTAGGGGAGTAAATATTTAATGATGTTCTTATTTATTTATTTGAAAAGAAAAGTTAAAATATTTCCATTCTAGAACCTAGTAAATAGGTTAAATTATCTGAAAAAATGGTTGTGAAAAATAGTTAGAAAAAGATGAAATTATACTGCATGTTGGATAACTGCTATTTCTGTCCTTTGTTAAAACATTTGTGTGATACAAATTAGGTACCTCCTAGAAGGAAGGTCAAATAAATGGGAAATTTCCAGAATCAGAAATGATGGTATGTTTTAATTTTCTCCATTTGTTTTTCACAAAAATTTGACTACTTATTTGTCTCACTGGTACAATATTTTTTTTCTCTTTTGGAATTAGACATTTACAGCTTTTCACCATATGGGTAGAGTATTTTTACAATCCCTAATCAGAATTGTTTTAAGATCTGAGTTTTGGCTTTGCTGCTTTAATTATATTGTTTGGCGTTGTTATGTGATGGGAAACAACTAATGAGGCTTTCTAGGAAAGCTTTCATTTAAAGAGAGGTTTTGGCACCAAACTGTCAGGTGAATTTTGTAAATAACAAGTTTATACTGCTAGCATATATTGTCTTTCATGGCAGTATAAAAATAAAATCCCTTTGGTAGAAGTTTTTCAAGCCTCTAAATTTTACACCTTTTATGACATTTCCACAAGAGGACAGTCTTTCTACTTTATAGTGTTAATAAATATTTTATAAGGAAAAATTAGTAGACTAGTCATGTTTTCAGGAAACAATCCTTGTATGTTTGGACAAAACTTAACCTTTTATTTAACTTGATTTTTACTCTAAAAGTTAAAAAGACAAAATTCAGGTACCTGAAAAAATACAAATATTCAAATGTTATTTTAAAAATAAATGATATGAAAGTAATAAAGGAAGTGCAATTGTAGCACAAAATATATTGTAACTTTAAGAATTAAGAAGTGGTAGTAATGTAGTCGGAAAATACTGCCATTGAGAAAATATACACATCAGGTACCTGTATTTAATCTATCACATGAGACCATTGCTTAGCTGCAGTTTCCCTTTGTCTATTCAAATGGAAAAAAAAAATAGAATTTTAGAATTAGAAAGGGACTTAGAGATTTATCAGAATATTTTCCTCTCACTATAGGAATTTCCCAATGTAGAAATACACTGAATAATATACTAAAGCAATGCCCCCCTTATTCCTGCTTGAAAACTGCCAGTGACTGAAAGATCCCTACTTTGTAAAAACCACTCATTTCATGTTTCATTATCTCAAATTTTATAATGTTCTTCCTTATTCCACTGAAAATTTGTTTGATGCAACTCTCGCCCTTCCCACCATTATAGTTTAGTTTCCGAGGCACAACCTAAATTGTGCCAGCTAATATATCTTCTCTTATATATGTGTGGTGCAAAGGTGGGCAAATAGTCCAGCAGATTTGCTGGAGCAGTTTTCATAGGCAGGAGGTAATAGGATTAGGTGTGTGGGTCTTACATTGCCCATTATGCTCCGGGGCAGTAGGAGGTAAGGTAGCTGGTTTGGATGTCAGATTCTGGGAGGGAGACTTTGACCCTATGCTTGTGGGGAATTTAAACTGTATTATTGCTCATATCTTCACTCCTTTTCCTTTGTAATCAGCAGCTTGGATATAACAACAATAAGTCCTATCCTGCCAGCTGTATTCAGGGAGGTGGAGGGGGGCCACAACCAAACCACCCCTCCTCTGGAGGGAGAGAAGTCAGGGTCCAGGCCCAAGGTTACAGTAGGTTACAGGATATCAGTGTTCATGACCAGGGATGTGGGGGCTTTTCCCATGGAGCTTTGTAGGAAGTCAGCTTCTTTTCTCTGAGACTAGCCTGAATGGAATAAGTCTAGAAAAACTTAAGAACTCTCGTTTTCCTCTAGGTCTTCCTTTCTCTATGCTAAACATTCAGGTTGTCAGCTCTAGGCTTTGAACTCCTTGATGGCAAGTATCAATCTACATCCTCCATATCAAACACACTTCAATTTTATAATGTTAATGTTTGTTGAATGCATGGATGAGTAACCTTAATGCAGGACATTGTTTCGGCATGCTCTCCTTAACACGGGAGTTTATGGAGGCTCCTCTTGAAATTATTGCCCAGACCCCAGGACCATCCTCCAGATGTGTGTTTAACTTTCTTTGATATTGCCATATGTAAATTAGTACAGTCCAAATGTAGATTTTATTTTTTAGCAACAGAGTTACATTGTTGGCTTTTACTGAGTTTGTGGTCATATAAAACCCTGAAACTTTACATGAAGTATTGTCATTCCATATCAACACTTACATTACATGCAGAAGGAAAAAGTTCTCATCTTTGAGCAGTTACTTCCTATACTTACAAAATTGTCTTTTGGACTAAAAATGGGGCCACATGTTTTCTCTGTTAAGCTTCATCTTGCTGCTCTACATGCATTTCTATCAAGTTTGTTTTGCCCTTCAAATGTATCACCCTATGTATCAATAACTCCACATTGCCTTTTGAAAATTTAACAATCATGTCTTCTATGTTTTTGATTAAAAATATTAAGTTATTTAGGACAGGGAAAGGCTTTTGGCATGCTACAACTATCTAGATTTGACTTGGAGGCACTCATGGATGTACAATTATTGGATTTGTTTTTGTTAAGC
>JAQZBX010097888.1:0-11637 GCA_029593785.1 Cabassous unicinctus | reverse complement strand
CATGTCTTCTCTGTGTCTGCTTATCTCCCCCTTGCTGTGAGGTCTTGCCGCATCAGCCCACGGCGCCGCGCGAGCCGGCCTGCCCTCACAAGGAGGCGCCAGGAAGCGAACCCGGGGCCTCTCATATGGTAAACGGGGGCTCTATCCATTGCGCCACACCCGCTTCCTGCCGTGAGGTTGCTGCATCAGCCCACCGCACCACTCAGGTCAGCGTGCCCTCACAAGGAGGCCTCGGGACGCGAACCCGGGCCTCCCATATGGTAAACGGGGCCTCTATCCACTGAGCCACACCAGCTTCCCATATATGGACCCTTTATAATCAGAGAGTTTCCTCCAGCTAACTGCAGAAGAGGAAGTCAGAGAGTCAAAGCATGAGAAAGCTCTGACTGTCCTTGCTGGCATGTCAAGGAACTGGGGATCTCGGTTCTACAAGAGCAGAGAACTGAATTCTGCTCACAACCAGAATGAGCTTAGAGGCACAGTTTTCTCCAGAGCTTCCAATGAAGGCTCATCTTGGCCGACAACCTGATTTCAGCCTTATGAGACCCTGAGCCGAGAGCCCAGTCATGCTGGGCCAAACCTGCAACCCACAGAACCGTGAGTTAATACATGGGTGCTGGCTTAAGCCTCCAAGTTTGTGGCAATTTGCTACACAGCAATAGAAGCTAATATACTTGGGTATTTATATTATTGTAGTTGTACCTTTTATATATGTTATAAATATTCTTCAGTGTGATTTTTATTATTAAATAAACTTTGTTTTTTTTTAAGAGAGAGCAGCAATTAATTCTCTTGACTTCCATGGGATTTCTGAACAATCAGATGGAAGGAAGGAAGGGAGGGGGTGAAAAGAACATAAAGACTTGACCTACCCAATCACGATGATATAAGTACAAGATAAAGCATGCATTATGGGCTGTGCCTAAGACCGTTTTTATAAGTCTTTTATTAGATTGCATAAAGTTACCAAGCAAAGGTTATAAAGTTGGGCCAAGAATGCAGGTTTCTATTTATGGAGGCCCAGATTTGGGGAAATGATTCAGTCCTGTTTATTCTATGTGATGATGTTATTGTTGCATCGAAAATAGGGGTTGTAAAGTGATTCTACATGTTAGCTTAAATGTGTAAATATTTCTGTTATGGCATCCTTGTGTACACTGCCAATGGATATTTTATGATTCTGTGCTCGAATTAAATCCATTGCAATCAAAGGAGGCATTGGGGCCTGGAGAGAAGCTGCCCTGCTGCTGAGCCCTGACACCATCAGACATGGAACTGCTCCTAATCAGACCAGTCAAGAGGGGCATAAAGCTCTGGAGCCTTCAGAAGGCAACTCCGCTGGCTCCAAAAAAAACATTGGAACAGATGTGGCCTGAATGGCATCAAATAAATGGGACCTAATGTGAATAATCAGCCACAAGATGGCATTTGAATACTGATGACGTAAGGGCTGGGGCACCATTGTAAAGTAAACGCCTGTACATGTAAGAGCCTCTTGCCTTCCCCTGTCACTTTCTACCCTATCGCTAAGTGAGAAGATGGCCAAGTTTATTCCCTCCATAGCCTAAGGGTCATAAGATATTTATTTATATATTTTTCAAAAAAATTTTTTACCTCTCAATTTGCCCATTTCTCTGTTGACTAACTCTCCCCACTGTAATGAAAGTTCCATCAAGCAGAGACTTTGCTGATAATCCCCATTGCCCAGACCGACGTTTTATAGTTGAGCCAACGATTATTTGCACAATAAAAGTGTCTTGTTGGGGGAGCGGTGATGCTTTTAGATATTTTGGGGGTAGCATTGAAGGGGACCAAGATGTCAATGTGAGAAAGCAGAATCTGGGTGAGTGGCGAAATTGTGACACGTCGATATGACAATTACACTGGAAGAAAATTTTCAAGAGAGTGGAGGCAATTTAGTACTAAAAAGGGAAGGTAATGTAAACTCTCCAAAAAGGAAGGCGTAATCTATCCGGGAGTTGTAAATATTGTTTATAGATATTCGGAAATGATACATGCTGATAAAACTAGATTTGGGGAGTCTTACACAGAAGTTTTGGCTGGCACTGAAGTTTGCAATCAGACATTTCTGTTGCCCAACAGAGCCTAGGCTCACCCAAGGCATTCACTGAAAGCAAACCCGAGAGAAATCAGCGTCAATTATGATTACAAACTCCAGTTGCCTCGATCAGGCAGAGGTGGAAGAGATAGATACCAAGGGCTAGAATTTTTTGACATTTTGTTGATGATTGGACTAGAAATATGGGGCAAAGAAATCGAATGTCATGGTTGTGAGCTACAAATCCCATTACTAATCACCGTGTTTTAGTTCAGAGTGTTACTATGACAAAGTGGGTCATCGTTCCAAGATGAGCTGCTTACAAAGTAAAAAATTCTCATCAGAAATATTTCCCACGTAACTGATTTATTAATGGACTGAACAGAGAGGGGCACAGTGAGGAAAGATCTCAGTTTTCCTCTGGCCACTGCCTTTCTGAATCCCCTTCCTTGCCCCGTGATGGAGCTCTGGCGGATACCGTGGCCTGCAGCTCTGAGAACTGTCACATTTTCAGGTAGGAAAAGCCCAGTCCAGTTTAATACAAAATCTAACCCCTCGTCCAGGTCACGCTTCTCCTTTGCTTCCCGGAACGTGCAGTGGGGTGCACTGGCCAGGCTAAGCCGCCACCTTGCCCTCCACTCGTGAGCCTTCATCCAGGCGGAGGTGGAGGCAGGAATGGAGCGAAGGGATGAGCGAGAGGAAACGGGGCAAAGCTCTTTTCACTGCTCTTTGCAGCGTCAGATGACCCTCCGCCATGGGGACGCCCAAAGCCGCCTCTCTGCGGGGACCGCGGCCCCGCACGCCGTCCCTTCCGCCGCCATCTTTGTTCCTTCTTCCCTGGCTGGCTTCGTTTTTCTAGGGCTGCCGTAACAAAGTGCCACCAGCTGGGTGGCTTAAAACAAGGGAAATTTATTCTCCCCCAGTTCTGGAGGTTAAAAGCCCCAAATTAAAGTGTGGGCAGGGACACCCTTCTTCTGAAGCCTGTGGGTTCTGCAGCGGCCGGCATCCCTGGCTCCTGCCCTAACGCCCGCCCTGCGCCTGCCACACGGCCACCTGCTCTCTCTTCCTGTGCCCAATTTCCTCCCCCTACAGGGAAACCGTCCCTTTTGGATGAGGGCCCACCCTAATCCGGTCTGGCCTCCTCTTCACTAATCACATCTTCAAAGATCCTCTTTCCACTCAGGGTCACATTCACATCTTTTGGGGACACAGCTCAACCCAAAACACTGACGACCACCCACAACCGCTTTCCTTGAGCTCTCCTCGCGCGGAAGCGAAGCCCCCTGGGGGGGCTTCTGTCAGTTGCCGGCCACCGCGCCCTCTTGGCCCGCCGAAGCCACACCAAGCGCCCCCCACCCCAGAACGTGCAGACTACTGGGCTCCAGCTGCCCCTCGCCTCTGCCTTCCAGCCGCCGTTGCAGGCTCTTTGAGTGTTTCTCCGGGGCCACCCTCCTGTGGCTTGGGGCAGTGAAGGGGAGTGGGGGTCACTGGCCTTCAGGACCCGAGATGGGGTTCCCGCTTTTCTCCTCCCCTGTGACTTCGCCGCAGCGACTCCCCCACCAAGCTGCTGCTCTGCGCCCCGTGCTTGCAAGGCCCTTCCAAGGCCCTGGGAGCCTTGGTCATATGATTTTGGTATATGGTCATATGATTTTCAACATTTGCCAAAGTAAAATATTTTATTTTTATTAAATTGTATATACTTCAGGCCTCAAACTGTATATACCTTAGGATCCCACAAAACCTGATTCTACCCGTTATCCTGAAGGAAATGCCCAACAGGAAGACCAGGGTGGGAAATTAAAAGCGGATAGATGGTCTATGACATCCCAAATTGCCCCCTTTCCTCATTTGTCTTTCTGGATGGAAAGACAAGTGTAGTGGAGGGCTACACTTGATGGGACCATGTTTTTGGCTAGAGGATTTGGGGAATGACTGACCTGTTATTGCTCTCGGCAACTCAGTGGCGGACTGGAACACATATACCTAGCAATCTATCTAGTTATCTGTCAACCCAGTTAGCTTAAAAAAAAAAGGGGGGGGGGAAGCATACTATACATACAATCCTGCAATATCTTTTTCTTACCTAACATGTAATAGACATTTCCCTGTGATCATATATAGATCTATCACATTCTGCTTACCATAAGCCTCTATTCATTTTCATTTGGGTTGTTCCAGTTTTCCTTATTAGAAGCATACTGCTTTTATTCAATTTTCACTCTCCAACAAGGCCAGACCAATTTATACTCACCAAGGCTATATGACAATACTCATTTTCTCCCACCCTTGATAACTCCAGGTTTTAGAAATCCTTTAAATTTTTGCCAAACATATCAGCCCCAAACTGTATCTCCTTCCTTTAATTTGGAAAAAAAAAATTATCAATGAAATTAAGCATTTTTGCCTATATGCATTGAACTGATTTAACTTTTATTTCTTCTATAGTGAATTAATACTTTTTCCTCACCTACCTTTTCATTCTGACTCAGGAAGTCCTATTGGGCCAGTGTTGGTAGAGACTGCATGGGATTTCTAGAGCTCAAGGTTTTCAGGAGCCTGCCATGTGGCATTTCCTTTTGGCAGGTTATGGTGCTCAGAGTGGTTTTACCCACAGACAGACTGTTATAGTTTGAAACTGTATGTACCCCAGAAAATCATGTTCTTAAAGCTATTCCATTCCTGTGGGTGTAAACCTATTGTAGGTAGGACATTTTGATGAAGTTACTTCAGTAAGGCATAGCCCAGGGTGGGTCTTAATCCTCTAACTGGAGTCCTTTATAAAGGAATGAAATTCAGACAGAAAGAGAAAGCCATAGGAGCTGAGAAAGTCATGGAAACCAGAAGCTGAAGCAATGAAACCCAGAAGAGAAGGAAGAGACCAGCAGATGCCACCATGTGCCTTTCCATGTAGCAGAGGAGTCCAGGATTGCTGGCAGATGGTCTTTAGGGAGAAATCATCACTTTGATGATGCCTTGATTTGGACATTTTCATGGCCTCAGAACTAATGGCTTGTAAACTAATAAATCTGCATTGTAAAAGTCAACCCATTTCTGCTATATTGCATTTCGGCAGCCTAGCAGACTAAAACTGAGGGGAGCAGGGGACACTTTTTGTACAGACCAGTAGCTGGACACTGTGTGTCAGGGCTGAGAACCTAAAGCCATTGGTGTGTGGCCAAGTGGAACTTGGCCAGCCAGGAGATGTGCAGGCTGTACTGAGGGAGGGTTTAAGACAAAGGCCACTACAGCATGGCCTTGATCTTCAGAGGAGCAAGGGACTTGAGGAAGGATGGAGGGGGATTGATGGTGGGTGGAGCAATATTTACTGTTTTTAAACTGCAAGGCAGCTGCATTCTGCCCACTTGATATAGCACCAGTGCGGTTCGAGGTCTAATGTGATGCCAAGCTGGGCAGCACCAGGACCAGCTACTGCAAATTGCCTTCTCCAGTCAGGGCCAGGGCAGAGGGGCAGAGGAAGCCACCTTGAATTTTTTTTTTTTTAAAAGATTTATTTATTTATTTATTTATCCCCCCCTTGCTGCTTGTGTTTGCTGTGTCCATTCGCTGCGTGTCTTCTCTGTGTCTGCTTATCTCCCCCTTGCTGTGAGATCCTGCTGCATCAGCCCACCGTACCGCGCGGGCTGGCCTGCTCTCACAAGGAGGCCCCGGGAAGCGAACCCGGGGCCTCCCATATGGTAAACGGGAGCTCTATCGATTGAGCCACACCCACTTCCCAACCACCTTGAATTTAAGTGGCTTGCCCTCAAGCTGAATAGTCTCTCCTCCCCATGTGATTTCCAGTTAGTTTTAGATTAGGGTTGCCAGATTTAGCAAATGAAAATATAGCATTCCCAATTGAATTCGAATTTGAGATCAACAATAAATATTTTTTAGCATAAGTATATCCCATGCATTATTTGGGACATACTTATACAAAAGACTATTTGCCATTTATCTGAAATACATATTTAAATGTGTGTGCTGTATTTTATCTGGCTACCCTACACCAGATTAATCAATCACACAAGCTTTTACCATAGCTTTAGCTGCTCAGGACCCAAATTGTGCAGCATATTGTAGTATTGAGAAGAATTGGTCTTCCTAGGACTCTAGGAGACCAGATTTCAAAATTATCAAGAAGCAGCTTTGACTGTGCACCTGAAACAAATGTGGGGGATGGGAGGGAAATCATCCCTGGAAGGCAGGTTTCACAGGTTTCAGGGAAAGCAGCCTTGGAGCACAGCACTGTAAATGCCTGTTCACACAAAAATGCTCAGTTATGTCCCTGGACAGAGCCATATTCAACACGTAGCGTTGTCCAAAATGCCACCATCTGAAAGATGATAGTGTATGGGCAGGTTCTTCTCCTTCCTGTATGTGTTAATGTGGAATGCTAAGCTGGATGGTTTCTTCCAAGGCAGTTTAATTCCCAGATAGTGGACTCTGGACACTGACTCAGAGTAACCAGTATCCTGATGAATTGAATCAAGATTTTTTTCCATTCTTTTCTTCTTTCAGAAATCAATGAGTTTCTGCTTTGGACCTTGGCAACAGGAAGCTCTGGGTTCTGGGAACATAATTTATCTGGGATAATTGCACGGAGAGTCCAGAATGATCCACATCCTTCCAAGGGAGGACAGAACAGACCTCAGTTACCTCCACCCAAGTGTTGAGGCCCCTCTAGGGATACTGAACAAAACAGACATTGCGGAAGAGGATGAGCATTGAACTCCAGTTTCTTTGGATTTTTAACTCACAGGGACAAGAACTTTAGGATATTACATTTTCTGGACTTTAACTTAAGAATTTTAGACTTTGATCTCTTTGGCATTTAATCTTCAAACGTTAATTTCTCAGGAGGAAATTCATAACAGAAGGGGATTTATATTCAAATTTGAAGCAACTTTATATGAGTATCTTAACATCATTGTAGAAACTCTGACAAAATGGCTGGACATAATTGGAGCTGGAAAATAGAATAGGAAGTAAATTTTTTTTTCAGCCTTTACTACAGATTGGCCTAAAGAAAGAAATTTATCTATTTAAACTAGTCCAGACCAGATGAAAAGACGGAATGCTCAATTTTATTAATTTTACAAAGCTAGCATAATCTTAATATCAAAATCTGATATAGAGAATACAGATAAAGATATATATGGCAAAACTGCATTCATATTATCAACAGCACTAATTGTTGAACCCAATGAAGGCAATTATGAAATATTATGAAAGGACATTAAACAAGGCCTAAGTAAATGGAAAGACCTACCATGTTACTGGATGGAAAGACAATAACATAAGTTGCAATTCCAATCAGAATTCCACTATTTTTTAATTAGACAAAATATTTTAAAGTTCTTGTGTAAAAATGCATATGCAAGAATTGCCAAAATTTTTTTTAGAAAAAAAAATAGAGAATATTAAGGTATACTATGAAAGTATTATAAACAAAACAGTGTAGCACTGACAGAGGAATAAAAAACTAAAGAGTTCAGAAACAGACCTGTGCATACATGGGATGGAATTTCAGAACATAGTGGTATTTCACCTCACCAGGGGAAAGGGCCATTTGCTTTATCAATGGCTTTGTCGTGATATAATATCAGGAGAAAATAAACTGCGATCCCAACCTATACAACATTTTTAAAAAAATGCATTTCAGGTAGACCAAGTTCTTGATCTTTTTTTTTTTTTTTTTTTTTTTTTTTTTTAGGAGGTTCTGGTGATTGAACCCAGGACCTCATACATGGGAGACAGGTGCTCAACTGCTGAGCTACATCCACTCCCCAATGAGAGTTGTTTTTTGCATGTGTTTTGTTTGTTTTTAAGAGGTACCAGGGGTCAAACCCGGCACCTTGTATATGGGAAGCAGGTGCTCAGCCACTTGAGCTACATCTGCTCCCCTTGGTCTTTTTAACTGTAAATATATTAAGAGAAAATTTAAGATATATATTTTATAACCTTGGGCGGTATAAACATTTAGGAAACCCAGACTCCATGAAGAGTCAACTACCTAAAAAAGTGAAAATGTCTGTTTTACAAAGAAGAAAGTAAAGGATAAAGTTAAAAGACAAACAACTGTGTGGGAAAAAGCATTTTTTAACATGTGAATGACCAAGCATCGTTATCATAAGAAAAATAACAACCTAATGCGATGAAGGGCTTGAATGGGCTTTATGAAATGACCATAAACATATAAAAATATGCTCAACCTTGCATGCGGAATTGCAAATAATGAAATATTTTATGTCTACCAGACTGGCAAAAAAAGAAAAAAGAAAAAGAAAAAAACATCCTGGATGCACAGCAGTGTGGGAAATGGGCACACTCATGGCTTGTCACTACATTAAAAAAAAATAACATGACAATATTTATTAAAATGTCAAACCTATGCCCTTGTAAATACTCTTAGCCCGGCAGTAGTAATTTCAGGAGCCCATCCTCCAGACATAATACATAACAGCAACATCTGTAAATGTGTGTGTGTGAAAGTGTATTGCGATATTGTTCTTAATAGAAAAGAAGTGGAAACGACCATCAATAAACAGCAGTCATTCCATGGAGCCATCTGCATTTATGGACAAGCATGTCAGGTGTTCTGAGATGCAGACTTTTCCTTTCAAGGCAGTGGTCCTCTCCCAAGAGTATGCCCTTAAGAACTCGTGAGGTCTCGCCCTAACTTTCTCTAGAAATGCCCTCGACTCTGCGGTGCTGGCTGAGCTTCAGATAGGATAGTATTATGGAAAAATTGTGTTTGTGATCTTGCATTTAGTAGCAAAACAGGTGTGCCCTCTGGGGCCACCCACACGAGCCTGCTTATGTACTTAACACGGTCACAGCTCCTGCCATCACCCCCTGAGAGGAGGAGGAAGTAGCGTCATCCTTCCCCCAAATCATTTTTGGCTTTACTGGCCCCGGTGTGTGTTGCCCCAGACCCTTAGAAATCTGACCACTTGGGTGGAACCACATTAAAAAGGTTTTTAAAATGATTTAAGAAAACCCTAGGGGGAGAGGGGGAATTTGAAAAACCAAGATGCTATGAGTTTTTCAATAGCATCTTGAACTTCTCACTCTGTGAAATACTGTCTTTGAACCATTAATGAAACCCACGTTGCCCAGGGCCTTCTTGTTCCTTTTGTTTTTGAAGACAACTGCTGGTGCTCCCATCCCTTAGGGGGCATTTCTGTTGGGAAGAACTGATTTAGAAATTCAAACACGCTGTCACCTGTGCCTCCAGCTCTGCTCTCACCAGTTTGGGTGAGCGAGGAGTCCCTCCAGAGGCTGAAGCTTCACCACCAGCACCATGGAACTGCAGTCCCACAAACGAGCAGAGGTCTGCAGGACATAAAGGAAATTAGAAACCTTAGAAGTCACAGGTTTCTAGGCTGGAAGAGATTTTAGTTTTTTTTTTAATCCACCCCCATTTACAGAATGAAAGGAAATATGAATTCAGGAAAGGAAGACTGGCTTTAAGCTTCTGATGGTTGCTGTGTGCCTGGGCTCCCCTAGGCCAGTGCTTCTCCGAGGGTGTCTGTGGATGTTTGCTTCAAATCACCCAGAGAACGCGTTACAAACGCAGATTTCTCAGAGAGTCCAATGTGGTGGGTGTGGAATGGATTTTAAAGGCTTCCAGGCGATTCTTATATTCTCTACTGCATTCGGGCTCAACCTACCTCCCACGGAGCATCTTCTCAAGGCTGCTGTGGCTTGGCGGGGGCACACGCAGCTCAGTTGTCGGTCAGCTGAGGTCTGGAAATGTAGCCCCTGAGCAGACCGAGACCTTGCCACGCAAAGCCTGAGCTTTATTTTCTTCCTGACCCTTTAAAGGGCTGCGACTTCCAGGTCTGCTAGAACAGAAGCGACTGCTTTGTCTTATTCTGTGCCCAAATAAGCAAGCCAGTTATTCTGCCCACCCGGGAAGTTACTTTCCTTCTTGGGGCGAGGAGAGCTGAGTCTCCATACTCCTGTGCTGTCTTCCGTCTGCTTTCTTCTGGGGGCGGGAAGCTGGCATTGGGCAACGGATGGAAGACGCAAGGCAAGAAGAGCTGGCGTTCTTGTGTGAAGTCGTTCTTATATTCTGAATCCGAGGAGGAGTATGGACCTTCTCCCCAGGAACATTTACATACACAAAATCTCCATATATTTCTGAAGATACAGGGAACTGCCGAACTCAAAACTAAGAACCGAGCTAGAGAGAGGAACTTTCCTACTTTAATTGACCCTAGGGACTCACCAAGGGTATATGCTAGCAGACCTAGAGGATATTTAAAATATCTAATTTTCAAGGAGATAGTGGTTGGGGTAGAAGCAGCAAGTTTTGCAAATTGCTGATAATCATTGGGGCTGGGTGATGTTGTATAGGGGCTCATTAATCTATTTCCTCTTGGGTATGAAAATTTCCATAATAAAAAGGTAAAAAAATAAAAATAAAATAGCTATTTTTTTTTCTCTCCAATTTACATTTGGGTCCTGGTTATTGGTGGAATTGGGGAGGCCAGCTGCCTGCCAAAGCCGACTGATTGAGTCTCCATGATATGAGGCAATTTCCAAATCTTGCAGCCCTAAAAAGTCCTGTATTATGCACCAAATGCCAGGTTTCCCCTGGTAATTCATAACCTCTTCTGTTTTCTGTGGGGGGCTTATATCAGCCAGCTACTGCTAGAATAACACTGTGTGGCAAGCCACCCCCGTACAAGTGGTACAAGAAAATACTCTTTTATTCTGGAACAAGGGTCTGCTGGTCAGCTGGGGTAGGTTTGCTTCAGACTGGGGGCTGGCTGGGCCGCTCTGATGATTTCAGCTGCTCAAGTATGTTCCAGATATTTCTTGCTTTTCTAGGATTGTTGAGCTACACAGGGTTCGTACACAGGGACAGTTGCTCAGGAGAGCAAGCCTCCCTCTGCATCTTGTCTGCGAACATCTGATTGGACCAAGCAAGTCACACAGCAGCACCCAGAGACAAGGGGAGGAGAAGTACAATTTGCCCTTAGTAGGAAGAACTACTAAGCCACATGGCAAAGGGAATGGATACAGAGTAGTCAGTTGTTGGGGGCGATGTTGTATGAATATAACTATCATGGCCGTCTATACCTTCTCCTTCTTTGTCTTCTCCTTCTCCTTCTCCCTAAGTTCGCGCCACAAAGTTCCCGCGCGCGGGAGCAAGTTCCCGCACGCGGGAATAGTCACCACGCCTAGGATCCCAAATTATCCAATCATGTATCAACACCTAAACCTTAAGGCATTTCCCTTTTCCCTCCCCTTTCCCTGTTTATAAAAGAGTTGATTGTAACCCGCGCGGCAGCATAATGAGAGAGAAGCTGCAGAGAAGCCATGTTAGCAGAATAAAGAGCACAGTTTTTTGTTTTGTCCGTGTCTTTGTCTCAATCCTTCGCTGGATAGCTCGGAGTCTCCGTTGACTTGTCCCGCGGGCCGGGACAAGTGGCGCCCGACGTGCGGCACGAGTGACATCCAGTGAAAGGAACCACCACGCCGTAACCAGGAGGGCCCTCCATTTTAAAACCGTGATCAATCGGTCACGAAGTTTACCGTGATTAATCAATCACGAAGTTCAACGGTGT